>JAUELO010458696.1:0-12625 GCA_032357855.1 Amphibolips quercusostensackenii
TGAATACAACCTGCTAAAATTCCGTTCAATAAATATAATAATTTCTATTTTTAATAATTCAAGCGACCACTAAACTGCTGAAGTGAGTCTCGTCTACCCCGAAAGGGAAATGACTTATTGTTATAATAATAATCATACACAATTGATGCTATTACAAATAGGTTACAGAATTTCACTAACTGACTACTAAAATATTGTACGAAGTAGAAAACCTTTAACTAAATACAAATGAAACGGAAACAATCATATCTTGAAAGCAAAAACCAGTTTTAACAAGACATATTGTGATTGATAACAGCCTATCAAATGGTCCACTTATGTAAAATACATAGGGACGTATCATGATAGAATGCTTATATTTATAAAAAATACTGATAGGAAAATCCAACGAGCCATTGGAACTTTAATAGCTTTATACCCACTGTATAAAAACTTTTTATTGCGTTTTTAAAATAAGCTCATTCTCTTTAGCATCATTGTTAGACTTGCTTCAACCTAGGCATGCCAAGCTTAAAGCATCACTTGCAATACAAATTACAACAAATTACAAATAATAAAAGAGAAAAATTTTTAATGCTCGTTAGTGTGTTTAGTAGAAAAATGACTGATGATTATTTTAAAATAATCCAAAATCATAAAAACAATTCAGTTAAAGATTTACTTTGCTCTAAAAATAAATTCAAGCATAGAAGAATCATGCATACACATGATTAATTTTTTTATAATTCATCATGTATAGTTTTATAATTCATATTTCATCATTCATTTTATGATTCATAATGTATAATTTTTCCCAGAAGCCGCAAAATGTTAATCTATGGAATTTGTTCTAAATTACTATTAGCTAAGTTAGCAAACATCTATGGATAGGTGGTTAGATTATTGACATGTACATGAAGCACCAACTGTTATACATACTTAACAATCACTGTAAACTACGAAAATGTTTAATAAACAACAATAAGAAAATATTTTCGCAAATAGTTATAAAATTTTTTATTTTCTATTTATTAAAATAAAGTATTGCTATGAAAAAAAATAACAGAATGGTCCATCGAAATAGATTAGTTTTAAACCAAATAGTTAATAATTCAACCAAAAATATGATAATTTTCAGCGAATGTATAAATTTAAAAAAAATACATAATTATCTATTAGAAAAAAAAATTAATTTTAATTGAAAAAGAAACAATGTACACTGCTAGTCTCTTTGGAAAAGCTTGCGTTTGTTTGAGCCTGGTCTTTTGGCGTCTTCAGCTACTAAGCCTCCTGATTGTGAGATGAAGCGGAAGTAGTGAGCCCTGATATCAGTATCCGCATCCAATACTCGTTCAATATTTAAGCGATCAGGTCGAAATCTATTCAACTTAACTCTTTCATCTTCCCTCGTTTTGAAATTATAAGCCGAAAATGGATACAGACGTCCACTTTCATCGATAAATCCCATGATGTATTCTCGAACTATTCCTACTCTATACGTGTCCCCGGGCAGTATGTCAAAAACAAAACCTGATGTACCTTCGTAATGAGTGAGATTAGGTATTTGAAGGCGCACTAATTCTGCGAGAAAAAATACTATGATTAGTTAATTATTGATAGTATAACGCACTAAATTAATTTAACAAATAGTTTTTATTTTGTAAAGAAAATGTAATTTATACATTTTAAGACATTGTCTTCATAAGCTATATATTACTTAATTTTTGTAAATAGAAGTAAGTTATTTTCGTTTTAGTAATTTCACATAGAAAGTAAACAAAACTCATCCACAAATAACGTTAATAACAAATTATTTGACACAAAAATATACGAATTTTTAACTAAACTAGATGCAATTTCTACTAAAAATATAACAGTTAAATTTTCAGATGAGAATTATTAGAAAAGATACGAATTTTTGATCAAGGAGATGAATTTTCAACCATAAAAATTCATTTTCTACCAAAAAGACAAATTTTTCAAGAACATACATAAATATTCATTCAATAAGTTGAATTGTATACTAAGCAGATTAATTTTGTACAAAAAAAGCGAATCTTTAACAAAGTAGTTAAATTTTTAACCAAAAAAAGGCATTTTTAACTAAAATAATCAATTTATGACCAAACAAGTAAATTGTTAACTAAGTAGATGAATTTTAAACTTGAAAAGATACATTTTCACCCAAAAAGAGAAATGTAAAACATTTTGTTAAAAAAATTTAATTTCCAATAAAATAGGTAAATTATCAAAAAAAATTAGTTAAAATAATAAATCTTTGAACAAAATATGAATTAATAATAAAGTAGTTCAACTTTTAACCAGATTGTTGAATTTGCAACCAAAAAGATAAATTTTAAACCAAGAACGTTAATTTTCTACCAAAAAAGACAACTTGTTTATAAAATACATAAGTTTTTTACTGAAAAAAACAAAACTTCAACTAAACATGGTTAACTTAAATTGTTTGTTGAAAAAATTCATTTGTAACTAAAAATTAAACGAATTTTTTAAAAATTTGTTAATTATCAACCAAAGAAATAAATCCTTCGCCCGAAGGATAAATTTTCATTTAGAAAGATTAATTTTCATTTAAAAAGATAATTTTTTATCCAAGAACGTTAATTTTTTACTAAAAAGATGAATTCTTACCAAAATACATTAATTTTATATTAAAAATCAAATAGTTCAGCTTTCGCTTTAAACAGTTAATTCTTAACAAAAAAAAAGAATTTTTAACAAAATAGTTCATTTTAAACGAAAAAAATGAATTTTTGTTCCAGAAGATAAATTTTCAATCGAAAAGGGTTATTGTCAACCAAACAAATAAAATTTTAACCAAGAACTTTAATTTTCTATCAAGAAGACAAATTTTCAATAGAATACATAATATCTCAACTAAAAAAGAGAACATTTTAACTGAAAATAAATAATTGAATTTTTTTTAACAATTTATTTTTAACAAAAAAAAATTTTAACAAAATAGTTCATAATCAAACAAAAAAATGGTTTTTTACTCAAAAGGTTAAGTATTAATTAAACAGATAAATCTTTTGACAAAAATGATGCATTTTTAACCAAGATTATTAATTTTCTACCAAAAAGATAAACTTCTCACAAAATAAATGCATTTTAAAGTAAAAATAGAATACTAACATTTTCGTCTGAAAAAATTTATTTAAAAAAAACTACTAATTTTTAGTGAGAATAGATTATTATCAGACAAAGAAATGAATTTGTAGCCCGAAGAAGAAATGTTTTTAAGAAAACATTAATTTTTAGGCAAAAAATAAATTTTCAACACAGAACATTTATTTTTTTAGCAAATCTAATTTTCCACAAAATACATTAATTTTTAACTAAAAAAAAACTTTAACCGAAAATGTAGTAGTTAAATTTTCAGTAAGAAAATTCATTTATAGCCAAATAAAAAAAATTAATTTTTAACAAAATAATTAATGATTGACTATAATAACATTAATTTTCAAACAAAAATAGATCAACTTTCAGTCAGGAAGATTAATTTTCTTTCAAAATGGCAAATTTTTGAACAAAATACATGAATTTTCAATAAAATGGTTGAATTTCAAACTAAAAAAGATACATTTTCAACCAAAAGTAGGTTAGTTAAATATTCAGTTACAAAAATTAAAGGTTAAGTATTAATTAAGCGAATAAATTTTTTGACAAAAATGATGCATTTTTAACCAAGATTATTAATTTTCTACTAAAAAGATAAGCTTTTTACAAAATAAATGCATTTTCAAGTAAAAATGGAAAACTAAAATTTTTGGATAAAAAAATTTATTAAAAAAAAACGAATTTTTAGTGAAAATAGATCATTATCTGACAAAGAAATGAATTTTTAACCTGAAGAAGAAATGTTTATCAAAAAATATTAATTTCTAGGCAAAAAATAAATTTTCAACACTGAACATTTATTTTTTTACAAAATCCAATTTTTAACAAAATTCATTAATTTTTAACTAAAAAAAAAGTTTAGCCGAAAATGAAATAGTTAAATTTTCGGTTAGAAAATTCATTTCTAGCCAAACAAAAAAAATTAATTTTTAAAAAAATAATTAATTATTAACCAAAATAAAATTAATTTTCAAACCAAACTAGATCAATTTTCAGTCAGAAAGATTAATTTTCTTTCAAAATGACAAATTTTCAACAAAATACATAAATTCTCAATGAAATAATTGAATTTTAAACTAAAAAAGATACATTTTCAACCGAAAGTAGGTTAGTTAAATATTTAGTTAAAAAATATAAATGTTAACCAAAACCGATGAATAATTTTTATAAAAATAGGAAAATCTTTAATCAACCAAAATTTGAATAGGTAAATTTTCGATTTAAAAATTAATTTTTAACCAAACAAAAAAAATTTATTTTTAACAGAATAATTAATTATTAACCAAAAAAAAATAATTTTTAAAATAAAATAGATCAATTTTCAGTCAGGAAAATTAATTTTTTTTTCTAAATGACGAATTTTTTACAAATTACATAAATTGTGAATGAAATAGTTAAATTTTAAACTAAAAAAGATACATTTTCACTCAAAAGTATTATAGTTAAATTTTCAATTAAAGAAATAAAATGTTAACGGAAACCTGGAACGAATTTTTATTGAATTTGGAAAATGCCCAATCAAAAAAATTCATTATTAAGAAATTAATACAACTTTAAATCAGGTACTTGAATTTTCAACTGAAAAATTGCAAAAAAATAATGAAATTTTTATTCACAAAAGGAGGATTCTCAACCTGAAATATAAGAGTAGACTTCTCAACCAAGAAGAATTGATTTTGAATAGAAAATTCACAGAAATGTTTGTTAAAATCTCATCCTAAATTTAAGTTAAGAAAACTTAAAAAATATAAACAGATTCATGAGATATGACAAAAAATTTCCAAGCCTGTCTGCGTCGAGTATTAGTTAGACGATTATATCCAAAGTTTTGTCCTGGAACTTCAACTTGTGTTACGACTTAGAGGAATAATATTTAAGATATTGTTTTTAATTTTAGCCAAGGAAACTTAGAAAATCTTGACATGTTATTGAGATATGACTAAAAAAGTTTAATCATATCTGCGTCGATTTTTAGTCATCGATCGTTGCTCCCTGCCGGGATTAAAACTCTCGGGCATTTTCAGTCATAACTCAAGAACCCCTAGAAATTTTTTAAGTTTTTTTTTCTTGAATAAAAGGTAAGATTTTACGGATTAGGTCCTCTAAATTTCAGATTTCAGCTATAACCTCCGGACGAGTTATCATGCTACAATATTATAAGTGATATTTAGTATCGCTCGCGCTAGCTATGCAGATAATTTCCGACGGTAGTTTACTAAAATTTAAATTAAACTTTATATTTCACATATTGATTAACTTACCAACTGGATTAGTAAAAAGTACTAACATAAAGCACAGAATGCCGGTCACGGTCCTCATCTCGAAATGAACGAAACCCCTCAAAAAGAATTTCGATAAGAGTAAAAAAATCACATTTTTTTTAATGTTTCAGTTTATTTAGTACCAGTCGCTATCTTATTTGTTATTTTAATCTCATAACTCTGTTTCTGCCATGCGCTCATTTTGTAAAAATAATTCAGGTTTATGACATTATATACAATTTAGAAGAAAAAGGTGACTAAATATTGCGAAACTTGATTTTGTAAAATTATAGGCTACGTCCGTTACAAGAGATTTACTTATTAAATATATTATCATTAATTTCAAAGAATTATTGTATCATTTTTTGGCAATTATTATTTGATTAAGATGTAATTTTAATAAAAGATTTTTGAATTTGCAAAATATTCATGACTTCTTTTTTTCTAACTTTTCATAAATACCAATTTTTTCAAAATGGTCAAATTTACCAGAGAAGATTCGTATCGTATCTATGCTAAAAATATCTAAATATAATTTTCTGCAGGCAAGAATAGTTAAATAAAATTTCCCACGTTATAAAGGAATTAAGGAAAAAAATTGAAATCTAGATTTTTTGTATAAAATGCGAGAGAAATTGTTGTTTTGTGAAGAATAATTAAAAGCAGATACTTTTTGGCATAATTATTTAAACAAATTTCATAAACAAATTTCGAGTTTTGCTATTTATAAACAAAGGGGCTGACCTTTGCTTACGAAATTAAATATAATCTCTTTGTGATATCTCTCTTCTATGATACTTCAAAATTAACAACAAATATTTATTATTTATACAATTCAAATAAATAAATTTAAAGTTCGGCTATTTTTCAACGAATCAAGTCATTTGTTTTTTGATTTTTTGTAAAAAAGTACTACACGTTTCTTTGTGAAACTCTAAATTGGTTTATAAATAATTTTTAAATAATTAATAATTATCGTCAATTTGCAAAGCATTATAGCAAGGACTCATCAGACATACATTCTTAGTTAATTCAGTGAAAAAAAAGCAAAGTTGAATAAATAAATAAAAATTATTAAATTTTGATGATTTTGATAATTATTAGTCAAGTTTATCTAAATTGCAGATATATCGCATGTAAATCATCAAAATTAAAAAATTTTTATTTTTTAATTTTCAAAATTAAAAGCTTTTTTATTTCATGACAAAGTCTAAAGAAAATGCAATAATTTTAACTAAATGTAATTAAATTTAAACTAATTTAGGTATATTTTAAAACAAAAATTAAATAGTTAAAATTTTATTCAGAAAAATGAATTTTTACAAAAATAGTTTAGGCTTTAAACCAAAAAATAAATTTTTGTACAAGGAGTTCAATCTCTAACTAAGTAGATTTTTTTCGATGAAATTGCGGTTTTTGATCTATCGAGTTCCAATAAAATGGTGAATTTCGTACCCGAAAATTGGAATGTTCTACAAAAAAAAGTTAATTTTTAACAAAAGAATTTAATTTCTAACACAATAATTCATTTCATTTTTATCCAAGTTAGGTAATTTTTAACAAAATAAGACGAATTTAAAAAAAAAATTTTAAACACTTACATTTTTAAATATAGGTATAGTTCAATTTTTCACAAAAAAAAAACAAATTTTAAACTAAATACATTAACCTTCAACCAAACAGTTGTATTTTTAACCAGAAAGTTTGATTTTTATCAATTTTAAACAAAGAAAGGAATTTTCAACTAAAATGATTCAAGAAGATGGATTTTAACAAAGTAGTTTAACTTTTAATTAAGTAGTTGAATTCAACCAAAAAAGACGAATTTTTGCCAAAGAGATTAATTCTCTTCCAAAATAATAAATTTTTAAACAAAAAAATATAAATGTTTGACAAAAAGGTAATTTCCAACCAAACAAATTCATTAATTTTCATCCAAGAAGATTAATTTTCTACCAAACAAGACAAATTTTGAACCAAATATGTAAAATTATAACCAAAGAAAGAAATTTTTAACTAAAATGAAGAATAAGGAAATTATAATAATTTTTCACAAAGTAGTTTAACTTTGAATAAAGTAGTTAAATTTTGAACAAAAAAAATACGAATTTTCAGACAAAATAGTTAAATTTTCAACTAAAATAATTAATTTTCTGCAAAAAAAAATAATTTCTAAAAAGAAGTTGAAATTTTTTTTAACAAAGAAATTAATTTGCAACTAAAATTATTAATTTTAAACTCAAACATACGAATTTTTAACAAAAAGTTAACTCTAAACCAAATAATTTAATTAATTTTCATCCAGAAAGATTGCTGCATTCATAACCAAAACATTTAATTTTATACCCAAAAATACAACTTTTGAACGAAATATATAAATTTTTAACAAAAAAAAAGAAATTTTTGACGAAAATGAAGAATGGGAATAAGAAAATAATAACTATGATTTTCAATAAAGTACTTGACTTTCCAAGCAAAGAAGTTAATTTTGAACTGACATGATGAATTATAAATCAAAAAATGGTAAAGTTCAATAAAAAAATTAATTTCTAACAAAACATTTTAAATAATTAAAACAAAAAAGTTAAACTTTTAATCTGAGAAAGGGATTTTAAACTAAAATAATAATTTTTATATCAAAAATGTTAATTTTTGAAGAGTAGCTAGATTTTCAACCAAATAATTAATTTAAGTTTGAACCAAGAAGATTATTGCATTTATAACTGGAAATTTGATTATCTACAAAAAAAAAGATTTTTGAATTTTTAACTAAAATAATAAATTTTTTACAAAAAAATGGATGTTGAAAAAGTGAATGGATTTTTAACCAGAGATTAATTCAAATAAAATGATAGATTTTGAATTAAAAAATATGAATGTTCTATACAAAATTTAATTTTTAAACAAATTCTTTAATCAATTTTCAACGATGAAAAATTATTTTCAACCGAAGAAAGAAGTGTCTCACTAAAATGATAAATTCCCTGCACAAAATTATAGTTTTCAAAAAGTAGTTAAATTTTGAACCAAAGAGAATAATTTTTAGCCAAAAGGATGAACTTCGTACCTGAAAATATGAATTTTTAGCGAAAAATATAATTCTCAAAAAAAATTTAATACATTTTTAACGAAGAAAATTAACTATTAACCAAAGGGAGAAATTTTTGGCTGAAATGATAAATTTTACACCAAAAAAATTAATTTTTTGAAGTAGTTGAAAGAAATTAATATTCAACTAACGCGATTAATTTTGAAATTGAAAGTATGAAAGTTAAACAAAAAAGTAAATTATAAACAAAATAATGAAATAATAACTAAAATGATGAATTTTGTACTAAAAAAATTAATTTTCGAAAAGTTATTAGATTTTTATCTAAAATAGTCAATTTTAAACCGGAAAAATTGAATGTTTAACAGAAAAGGTCATTAACAACTGAATAATTCAATTATTTTCATCTAACAAGGCCAATTTCCTAACAAAGAAGATAGATTTGTAAAAAAATACCTAAATTTGAAAGCAAACAGTTTCAATTTTAACCAGAAAGTTTAATTTTCTACCGAAAAGAAAATTTGAACCAAATTAATAAATTTTTAACCAAAGGAAGGAATTTTCAAAAAGAATGATAATTGGGAATAAGGAAATAATATTAATTTTTACAAACTAATTTAACTTTAAATGAAGTACTTGAATTTTGCACAAAAAAAAAATTTCTTTAGAAAATGGGTAATGAAATAACCAATAAAAACAGTATTATTTAAAAAAATTTTCAGTGTATTTTACAGAAGACGATTCAGAATAATTTAAAAAACATTTTTATCACGTTATAAACAAATTTACTGAGAGTTTTGGTATAATATGTGATGAAAATTAATATTTTATAACGATTTATTTATAAAAGATGCTCTTTGGCATTTCTTCAAACAGTTTTTATAAATAAATTTACAATTTGGATGTTTCAACGAGTAGGATGATTTTTTCGCCAAATCTACTAAATTTGTTTTCATGATGATTTTTTGCTTGCATTGCAAATTGACAAGAAATATTAAGTTTTTAAACTATTTTCATAAACAAATTCAAATTTTTGCTATTTTTAAATAGAGCCCTAATTGTTAGTTAGGATATTGACTAAGATTGTCTTTGCGATGACTCTTCGCTATGAAACTTGTATAAAAATGAACAACAAATATTGATAATTCAAACAATATTCATAGAAAAATTTAGATTTCTGCTACCTTGAAACAAATAGGCTCAATTTATGTTCACAGAATCTACTAAGTCTGTCTTCAATCCCCTCTCCTAGTTCCAAATTGGTTTATGAATACTTTTTGACTAATAAATAATTGTTGACAATTTTCAGAGCATTATAGTAACGATTTAAGGAAAAGAGATTTTTAGTCGATTCTGTAAAAAATAATCAGGATTTTTTGTTCAAAAATATCCAAACTCTAAAGTTTTTAACAAAAATTATTTAAATAATTGATAAATCTTGTTAATTTGGAAAGCATCATATCAAAGAGACATCAAAAAGATATTCTTAATGAATTTAGTAAAAAAGAGTCTATTTGTAAAGAAATATACATGCTATGAATTTTTTTATGAATTCAAAAAAAGTGTCAAATAACTATTTTTCAATAATGACAATAAAACATTAATTTTTTTTATATTTCATATAAAAACTAAGCTAATTTGCTATCTTAAAATCTTATGTTTATCTTCTTTCTAATTTTAATTACTTCGATATAATGTGCATTCTTTACTTTAGAATATATGTCGTGGAAGAATGTGCTATCTTTATGCTTTTTGAGTATAAAAATCACCAGAAAATATAGAACATTTAATTTTAATTTTAACTTTAATTTTAATTTTAATATAAATAGTTATCCGGAGAAAAAATTCCCGACACTACAATTCCCAAATTTGAAAATTTCCGAAATTATAAGGATACCGGAATATAAAAATCCCGTATTGTAAAATTCTCACATTTGAGCAATTAAAAAATATATTTTTTAAATAAATATTATTTTTTCAATAAAACTAAAATAATTAAATATTTTTATCAAAGAAAAAATTTTGTTTGATGTTTAATGTTTTTACAGATTATTGTTTGA
Source organism: Amphibolips quercusostensackenii (assembly GCA_032357855.1). NCBI lineage: Eukaryota > Metazoa > Arthropoda > Insecta > Hymenoptera > Cynipidae > Amphibolips > Amphibolips quercusostensackenii. The sequence goes on from JAUELO010458696.1 coordinate 10,491, forward strand.
ATTTAAATAACAATAATGTGAAAAAATATATTTCTGGATGACAGTTTTTTTTAATATGCATGGCATGTAAAAAAAGTACATAAATGGTTCTCAAAAATCAAATTGTTGATTAAAAAAATTTTAATTGCTTTGTGATAAATAAATGTTGAACTGAATCCTGCAAAGTTTGTTTTTAAAATTTCATTAGATCGTCACAAATTTAGGGAAAAATTTTTTTTTTCGTTCCAGGCACACGTGTTTTTAAATGCATTTTCCATACAATTCTTCTGCGATCATTGTTATTTTGTGTTCAAAGAATAGTTGCAAAAAATTTTAAACATTCAAACAAAATTTCTTTGAAAAAATATTTTATTATTGTATTTGTGATGAATAAAATTTCTTAAAATCCAAATTTTTTAGTAATTAAATTCAAGAATTTTCTAGTTTAGGTATTTTGTAATTCGGCAATTTTCTGGAACGGCTACAAAATTCTGAAAAATAAAATTCCGGTCACTGTAAAATTCCCGAACAAAATATTCCAAATAAAAAATTCTCGAAATTATAAAATTTCCGCAATATATAAATCATAAGTCAGAAAGTTTCTGAATAAAAAAATTTTCGAACAGTTTATAATGAAACAAAATTGGGAAATTTTAGGATAATAAAATTACAGACAAAAAATTGCCGGATTATAAGATATCCAAACTAGAAAATTTGCTGATTTCAAAATTATTAAATTTAAACAATTTGAAAAATCAGATTTAATGCTCTTAAGATGATTCATTATAATAAAAATAAAATAATGTTTCCGGCCAGACTCCATGGTGGGGCGCTCTGGAGTGAACTACAGTGTTCGCGAAACGTCGGCAAGATTTGCAGTTTTGCACACAATTGAAACCTGAAACTCATTCTTCTATTTAAATTAAAATTTGAAAAACTAGTTTTTAATAATTATTATTCATTCTTCAAAAACGCAATAATCAAATACTTCTATCAAAGAAATTTTTTTAAATGTTTAAAGCTTTTTCAAATTATTGGTTGAATTCAAAATAATAATAATTGTGGACAAATTGTATGAAAAATAAATTTTAAAATGCGTGCGCTACAAACGAAAAAAGAATTTTTTCAATTGATTTTTACGACATTGTAGTTTGCCTCAGATATGGATTTGAAATTTTTGTAATAATTAAAAAAACTAGAGTCATATCGAAAACTGAAAGAACCTCTAGATTCGTCTCCGAAATATCTAGGTGCGGATTTTGTGCTTTTTGGTTTCAATAATCATTTAAACAATCAAATTATTTTTTATATTTCTACAACTGTTTTAAACAAACAAAGCGTTTTTTCGAAAAACCAGCAACACCCTTGCATCTATCTTGAAAATACCTTGGTGCATTTTTTTAACTATTCGTTAAGCAATTGGCGCATTTCTTGTTCAGCGTACAACAGGAACTTGCGGGTTTATTTGAATAAAAGAACAGTTGTTAAACAATCATAATAAACTCCTCTTCTTAATAGCATAAATAATAATAATTCCGATTAATGTGCATGTACGCATGCGCGTTTTTATTTTATAAACTTAAATATACGAATTATTTCTGAAATATTAAGATAGAAAGAAAAAGTTCGTTAGTGTTTTCATATTATGAAACAAAAATTTTAAAGGTTTTAATTCATAATAATTAACAATAAACAAATAAACATGAACAACCGTTCCATTTGACCTAGTTTCATGAATCTTGTTGGAAAATAAAGCTAGAATAGGTTTAATCATATTAAAAAAAATTTTTAATTAAAAAATAATTATTTATGTTTCTAATCTTCAGTTATAGTTTTTATGATTAAGTTAATTCTGGTTGAGACGTGCGGAGGCCTAGGTAGTGCGGTCGAGGCAGCCATCCCCCACTTCTTTGTTGCGACTTCGTTGTCTATCTCTCAGCCAATCAGCGGGCACGCTGCTAATCCCATTGACATCGAGAGCTTTGTGCCTGGTTACCGAGAAAAAAACAGGAAAAGCTAAATTCATTCGCTGTACGATTTTTAAGAAGGAAAGTTGCGTATGATGTGCCTCCTCTACGCTTTTAATAAATATACTAAGTCTCAAGAAACATAAGCCTTCGGCTTATTTTCCCTCCTTATATCACCATCTTGATTCA
>JAUELO010458729.1:0-12623 GCA_032357855.1 Amphibolips quercusostensackenii
AGAGGTGCGAGGCTATGACTGGTTCGTATCCTCAAAACCATATCAACGGGCCAAAAATATGCTGAGGAACTTGCGAAATAGATGCAGAAATCTGTTATCCTTAAGTCCCTTCGTGTTTACAAAATACACGAGGTTCTTGCCGGCCGGTCGTTGTAATTTTCTGGTGACCTGCGTCCACCCATCTCACGGTCGTGAGACGTGACCATAGGTGTAATTTACTGCGTTTTTGCTGAGAGTCAGTGTCATTTTTATAGATGGCAGTTGCTCTCAGTAGGACCCGGCAAAGGTTGGTTAGCCTATTTTATTATATACATAGTTAATAGTTTGGCATGAGGAAAACCGCGGTATTTTACCAGGAGAGGTTGCTAGTTTGCAAATCTGCGACAGCTCTTAGCAAAATCGCGATAAAATTTAAGCTGTAGCAACATCTCACGAGCATAAGGTAGGTAGTTACAGTCTATCAGCCTCCTGGCTTTTTGCCTAGAATACGCTGCGTAAAAGCACATTGAGATTTGACTAGGGCCCACAGGTGGCGCTGATTCTTCCTGAGATCTTAATTCAAAATAATGCTTGAGTTTTGTACGAAAATTCTTTTCAATTAATTGCGGGTAGTTCACATTAAAGTTTCGTATCAAATAATAATAAAATTATTTATCGATGTTATTAATGGTAAATATCATATTACTATTGCAAAATTATTCCTAATTTTAATAATAAATAAAAATTTTTTTAACTTTCGTTTAAATATTGATTTAAGTTAGAAACCACAAATACAATAAATGAATCTAAAATTAATTCTGGACTATAGAACCACAAGATTTCAATATTAATTTATTTTAAGTTTATGTGTAATTTTTCTCCTAATTTAAGTACTGTTTCTTTCGTAATTAAACATAATATTTATCACTTTTTTAAAAAAATTTCAATAAATGTTGATAAAAAATGATTATATGAGCATATTGACATAATATTTGAATTAATAATTGACAATTAATATTAATATGAATATCAATATTTAATTGGAAATAACAGCATCTTGATATGAACTTCCACAAAAAATATGCGATTTTGTGTCTATAACTTAAATATTAATCGTTTTTTGGACATAAGTATTGCTTAAAAAATATAGCAAATATTCTAGATCAAATACTCAATCAAAAACGGATAAAATAGTTCTTATTCTTAATGAATGGCATTTTCACGTTTGTTCCCATGCATTATATTGAATCTAGGCCTCATGAACAAGCAACGCCACGGTCAACATTCAGGACACCTTTATCTGAGAGATCCTGGGGCCCACAGTCTGTGACAGACTCAAAACTATGATCCGGAAAAGTCTCGTGCATCCTAAGGACACGAAGTGGCTCAAGGATGACCGCCTTTTGCATTACCCTTGTGCTTTTTAGCATTTAGTTGACACGCAAGAGGGCTTTTTAGGCTATTAACCAGTGAAAGCTTGGCACCTCTAAAAGGGCCGATTTTCAGCACGATTAGTTTAACAGAATATTCCAGACATACCTATCGCAAATCCCTTATGACGTCTTTATGCCTCTCTTTCTCTTTATTTTTCTTAGCTAAAATGTTTTTGTTAGCTGTTGACGAAAATTCAATAACGAACATGGTTAGTTTTTCGAAATAAAAAAGAACCATGTCAGGCGTCCAGTGCGCACCAGAAGCAATTGTCGAGAGTGTAAAGTTCTTTTATATGCGTCACTTTACCTTCTCGACGAATGACTTTGTTTTCTTAGGAGCGATTATAGGAGCGGTATTAAGGCTAATTAGGAGTGACAGGGATGGTAATAAGGTTTGAGGTTTGCATGACATGCTCTGTAGCTATCATCGGGAATGGATTGGTTTGAAATGTAGCGACGGTATGCTAAAGTAAAAACTATACCGCATGACAAAATGAAACCCTCCGTGCCCGACTTCAATCCGAGTGATTAAAGGAAAGCAAACTTTAGCTCATATGACATCGACTGATCCTCTACATTCCTGTGGGAGATGCCATGCATCCTCTTGTCGGGGAGATGTTTACATTATTTTTTCTTCAGTACTTTTTAATCCGAGCCTTCAAAAGTGAGTATTCGAGATGAATAAGATTTAATGCATTTTGCTCACCCCTGATATTAAAGTCAAGGCCGAGTGTTTCAGCAGCGTATTCCGCTGCTTTGTGCAGAAACGCTCCTTTGCCCACTTATTCGTGCTTCCTAACTATTTTAAAAAAAAGGTCCTAACCATTCGCGACTATTTGTGCTGTAATCAGAATAGTCCTTTTGTAATGACATATAAAAATCTGTATTCCGCAAGATTATGCTTAGTTGCATAACCTGTTGGCTCATGGTGTCGCCCTGAAAGACACCACTCCGAAAGGTGACGTTGTTAGTTGTCACACAATGTTTTCCGGGTGAGATAGTAAATCTGGTTTTCAAAAGGGCCATCGATCTCTCTATGCATATGCGATGTGCGAATGAACCTTTAGGCTTTTCAGCATACAGATGATAAGTCTATGGGATGTAGAATCAATTGCGTTTTCGCAGATACGTCTACGATGAGCAGGTTTTTGCGACATCCTGTTACGCGTTGCTTCGAACCGCGTTCTTCGTATATTTCTTGCTATATCGTATAGCTCTGATTGTCCGAATGTGTACGGCGCCAGCAAAACTCAATGCGCGCATCTCCCTCCACCGATTTTCTACCCTTTCTGCGCAACTCCTACGCAACGCCCATGCAGCTCTCGCGCGAAAAGGGCAAGCACTTCTTTAGAACGTAAGTTGTTTGAGAGCTGCTTACCAGCACTCTTATGAAAACCATACAGCTGGATACCAGCCCTAGGTGCCTACTGCTGGTTGCCAGCCATAGGTCTATCACCGCAAACCATTGCCACGACTCTCTCTAAGTGTAAACCGAAAACCGCGACATCAATCTCACTCTCTCTGTCTCTTCGGAAATCTACCGCTGGTTTTCAGACATAGGTTTTGCGAAAAAGACATCGTTATTTCTCTCTCTCACCTGGCGAATTACAGATTTCGTCCTTAGTAAATCTCTGCAACTGCAATTTTCGTACAACATAGTAAGCAACAAGCATCACATAAAATAAGCAAAATTAACTTTCGCGTATTTTTTTGAGTTACTAAAATCCCCCTCTTTCTTCTGCCAACGGAAGAGCTAGCATACCGACCCGCCCGTTTTGGCTGAAAGAGCTGTCATATTAGCTCTTTTAGCAAACACACTGACTAGCTTCATCACTTTCTCTCCGACAAACATATTTGAATATCCGCTAACCATGTTCTTTTCAGACTGAAAAGAAATTGAAAACACCCGCTCAACTACGACGTCATTAAAACTCCCTCGCAACCTCTCCTCTAGATCCCCTTTTTACTAAATATCTCTTTCTATCTTATGAGTAAGACACAACACATCTTCCTTCCAGCTCCCTCAAAATCTCCCTTCTTACTCTCTCCTCTGGTGCTTTCTAGACCCCTCTTCTACATGAACTCTCTTTTGATTCTATTAGTTGAAAACATCCGTATGAATTTCCCTGATATCTCTCCTCTTGCTTTTTCCTCTAGTGCTTGCTAGACCCCTCATCCCCATGTGCTCTATTTCTACTTGATAAAAAAGACCTTTTACCATCTTCATCTACTTCCGTCGATTCCCCTCTTCTCACTTCCTCCAAGGGTACTTTTCCAATGACTCCTTCATTGGCTATCGCTTACTACCTTATGGGGTAGGCAGACACTATCCTTGACGAATACCCTCCTTACTGTTACACATTAAATCCAGCCATAAGTAAGAAGCATATCACAATAAAGATTAGAATTAAAAAAAAATGATTGAAAAAAAAGTATTTTTTAGACCCAAAAAAATTTTTAAGAGAAAAATTTAATAAGTTATTTTAAAATTAGGAACACAAAACCTCGATTCGTATGTTTAACAAAAAAGATGAATTTTTAACCAAAAAGATTAATTTTCGACCATAAAATACGAATTTTTAATAAAATACGTGCATTTTCAACTAGAAAAGATTAGCTATTAATCAAATATATCAATTTTCAATCAAAAATAGAATATTTTCATTGTAAACTAAAAAAATTAATCATTCTTAACTAAATAAAAGACAAAAAACTAAATACCAGAATTTTTACCTAAACGAGATGAATAAGAAAAAATATATATATTAGTAGACTTTTCAAGCAAAACTATTTGCTTTTTCGTGTCGGTTTTTATTAATTTAGTTCGAATTTAAGCAAAATACCGAGAAAAAGAGGAAAACGAGTATTTTTTGAAAACAGAAAAAATTAGAATTCATTTGAAGTTTTCAATAGGGTATTTTCCACTCTTTTAATTGTTTAATTGAAATATGTTTTTAACCAATCGTTTTTATTTACATATGTGTAAATATTAGTCAAACCGGGAGTTGTTAAAAATTTTTTAATTTTCATTTATTTCCTTGTCTTCCTGTGTTTCGTTTCACGGAAGACCGTGTCATTTTACAAGTACACACGACTCAAAGAGATTATTTGCATAAAGTATAAAGTCAGGTAAAACAGATGGATTGTGAAATTTTCCAAATCCTTGCACTGTAGCGCAATAATAGGTAGATAACTTTGTGTGGGCGGAGGTCACGTACTTTTTAAATTTGATTTAGCCACATTGTCGGAAAATAAACACTGAAATAAATAATACAATAATATTGAAGAAATTATTGTCAAAAGTAAAAAAATCACAGAAGAACAGTTTATTTCAGGCCACGCGTAAATTTTTTATGAAACAAATAATTGAAACCACTTTTTTCAAATAAACACATTTCAGTCTTGTTCCCGCTTTGCAAGAATTTTTTAGTCACCCTATCTAAAAAACAAAGTCTACCCGCTGTGCGGGCACATTCTTATCACGCGCGGCCTGCTCTGCTTGCAAGTTTGAGCGCGCATACGGCACGCAGCTGTTGTATTTCGGCCTTCGCGATCGATAATATATTTACCTAGCGCTCAGCTTAGATAGAAAAAAAAATTTTACTTGCAAATATTATAAATTGTCGAAATCTTTTTGATTAAGGAATTTGTTTCTATTTTGGTTAAAAAAAAAGTTTATTTACCACGATTACGATATCCTTTGTTATAATTGTAAAATTATCTAAATGATTTGCATTTCTTCATACTTTTTTTAAATTCCAAAGTATTTTTTACAAGGTTTTTTTCTGCTCAAAAAAAAGAATAATTTATATGGAAATTAATCGTTTATTTGTAACGTCATTTATTACGATTTGAACAAAAATTTAAAACAATGTTTTTTCACGTATAAAACAAAAACTGCGCGTCCTATTAGAAAATAGCTAATTAAAAATTTGTTAAAAGTATCTGATAAGCAACTTTTGTTTGTTTATTTTTTTGGTCTTCTATATCATTTTCTAAACATTTTTTTAAATTATTTAATGTTATTTTTTATGAATAAAATGAAAATTACGTGTCATGTCAAAAAAAAATTATTAAAACAAATTTTTAGTTCTGATGATCTTGTAAGGCCCAACATTTTCACTATGATTTTTTTTAAATATTTAAAATGCTCTAATTTTGATAATTTTATTTGATTGGAAAAATTTGTAATAATAAATTGATCTACCTTTCTAATACTACAAATAGCTGCAACTGAAATTTTCATATGTGAAAAAAATGTTCCTAAAAATATTAAAAAAGCTCTTACATTTTAAATTATTATACAACGCAGGTGGCCAACGAAATTGTGCTTTTTTTAGGTTCGAAAAAAGTGTGCGAATGCTCATTTTTTTGAAAGTTATCGTGCCTGCAGACAGACTGCAGACTACAAACAGACACCTTTGTAAAAATCCTTTCTTCTGGCTCAGAAAGTATTAAAACGTAGAGATTAAATAAAACCGACTAAGTCAAGTTTCACATAAAACCAATACCGTCTTATTAGAAAAAAAATGTAAAAATAGGTTAAACGAAATTCTCGAGAACTTTGCACTCATTGGTGTTGACTACCTGATCTTTGTCACATAATAAAAGAGGTTATATATGCTTGATTAAGACTGAGAATTTTCTACATCGTCAGTTTAATATCTCAAAATTTACCGAAAAGTTATTTTATTTGCTAAAAAAATTCTTTTTCAATTATTCTTGAACATTATTTGTAAAAGAGAAAATTTTATTTGTGGATTTTTTTTAATATCGGAAAATGATTTAGTTCTTAGCATATCGCTATCACACTATAAATTGGCAACTTTTTCACACTTTCAGAGAGACGAGGAAAATGCTAATAAGATTTCTAGGAAAATTTGTAATAAATGAGGCTTTATTTTAAAAGATCAATTTTAAGTCCTGAAGGTTTTAAAACATCTGGAAAAAGAATTTGGACTATTTTAAAAGCTTTTTTTACTTTTAGCAGAATTTAGTAAAATTGGATAAAAACTTTAAATTATTTAAAATTTTTTTTCAAAATTCTAGAAGTTTTGAAAAAATTAAAAACGAAAAAAAATTGTAAAGATTTCAAGAAATTTTAAACAAAATGTGGATTTGTCAATATTTTAAAGATTTTACGAAAAGAACATATTTTTTGTGAGATACCAGGAAAATTTTTAACTCATTTTTAGATTAAAAAATGAAGTTTAAGAGAATATTTACAAGATTTTAAAATATTTTAAATGAATTCTTAAAATTTCGGACAAGAATGTAGAAGATTTGAAAGTAACATTTTTCTATTTTGCAAAATTAGAAAATTTTTTAAAAATTTGAAAAAATTTACAGGATATTTTAAAGTTTTAAAAAGATACAAAAATAATAGAAAGTATGAAAATTTTTATTTCAACGAACCTAAAACAAAATGTAAATTTTTGACGATTTTGATGAACAAATTTAAATATGGAAGATTTCAAAGCATTTTATTTTATATGTTACAGAAATTTTTCACAATTTTTGTGAAAAGTCAAAACATCTAAAAATATATTTCGATTCTTAAAAAAATTCTTACGATAATTAAAAATTCAAACAGATTTGAAAAAATTTCAAAAAAATGTAGATTTTTGTAAATTAAAAAATAGAGTTTTGAAATTTTTTGAATATTTTGAAAGGTTTCAAGATAATAAAATTTTTCCAAGATTGCTGAGAATATTTATAGTGAATATTTGTCATAAAAGCTTAATTTTAAGAGAACATCTGAATAGATTTTAAAAATTTCAAAAGATTTTCAAAATTTACGAAACAAAATCAGAACGACTTTAGGGCAATTTGATAAAAAAAATTTGCAGAATTTTTTAAAAATTTTAGGATAAGTTCGAATCATTTTTAAAAATATTTCGAAGTTTTGAAAAAATTTCAAAAATGCTTACAATATTTAGAGATTATAAAACATTTCAAAAGATTTTCAAAAACTGACAAATAAGAATCCCGAAGATTTTTAAAGAATTCTAGGAATTATTTGAGTCAGTTTAAAATGTGTTTACAAGTCTGTAGAATTATATAGAGGTTAAACAAAAATTTCAAAACTTTTAAAATATATATTTTGTACTGAAAATAATTATTTTCTCGTTTACATGCTGTACTGAAAAATCTTTTTTGGTCGCACAATTAACAATTGTATTGAACATTCGTGATTTTGTATGAAGATTTATAATTTGAGTTTAAAATTCATCTCTTGAGTTGAAATTGTCACCATTTTGATGAAAATTTGTCTCTTTTGTCAAAAAATTAATCTTTTTGTCTAAAAATTTAACTTGTTGGTTGAGGATTTATCTACTTTATTGAATTTTTCGTTTAATAATATAACTGCTTTTGATTTAAAATTATCTTCTTTTCAGATTAAAAATCAATGATAACATTTTTTGTAAAAAATACATCTAAGACTACAACTAATAAATGAATCCTCAATTAAATGAACGAATGTTTACCTTTTGACGAGTGTTTCCACTTTATTTGTATTTATATTTATATGTTGCTCATTTCACGAGCACTTTCCTTCCCGTTAGAAAATGTATTTGCTTCCTCATAGAGAAAGCAATAGTGACTTTTTAAATAATAGAGAAACTAAAGTTTTTATTTCGATCAATTCAAGAATAGAAATTAACAAAAAAAGCAAAATTACAAAATAATACAAAAAAATTTTTAATACAATGATAAGTAGGACAAATCAAATCTTGTATTTAAAATGGTAATTTTGCGAGCTGAAAGAGGGAAGGGCGAAGTTATGTCACACCCTGCCCTTCTACCAGCCTTATGATTTTTTTTACAAACAAAAATGGAATAGTTAAGTTTTTAATTCATTAATTTTTGATGATTTATAAATCTGTCAATACCAATGAAAAAAATGTTTTTACTGAATTTGTCTTAAAGTTTTTCATAGTCTCTTCGATTAAATTGAAAGATCAAACGAATGAATTTTAATCTAATGCACAAAACTCATTGACATGATAGAAATTGTTGCAAGATTATTATAATTGATTGTTAAATTTCTAAAGTAGAGACCTTTGTAAGGCCTTTGGGTTTATTATATTCAAATCCATTGTTGTTCACATCGCAAAATATAGCGTATGTAGGTCAATTTCATTTTATGTATTCTTATGTTTTGCGTATCTATAAAAAATTAAGGGGGCTTAGTCATTGTAATTGGCCCGAATTTTTGCATAGGTTTTAAAAAATCAAAGGTCTGGTCAACGATCATCGGTAAACAATTTTGTTCTTTACCATTTAATTGTACCTTTTGACTTTTTTCCAAAAATTAAATTTTTTTATTTGTAATATCCTTCGTATCTTGTGTTGCTTTCCCAAAAATTTAATTTCTAATTTTTTTATGTTATTTTTTAGGATTCAAACAAAAACTACGAGTCCTACTAAAAATAATTTCTAAAAAATTTGTAGATCTTTCTTGGGTGAAAATTTTCTTCGACGCATTTTACTCGTATCTTGCGTAGCCTCACCACAAAATGAATTATTAAATAAAATTTTCCACCATAAAAATAAAAATATACACTTCTTATTGACAAATAGTCCCAACCTGTTTATTATTTTATTTCATATCTCGTATAGTTTTCCTAGAAAATAGAATTTTTGATTTTTTCAAAAGCATTTTCGTCAGATAAAGCCAGAACTGATGGTCAAAAATGTCTGGTTAAAGAACTCGTCCTTTCTTGTTCAGCCTATATACAGTGTGCTAAAGTTTAACCCAATCAGATCGGTCTTTCAAAAGTTATTGTGCGTACAAGATACAGACACACAGACAGACAGACATCTTCATAAAAACACGTATTTTCTGACTCAGGGGTTTTGAAACGTGGGGATTTTATAAATACTGCCAAAGTTAAATTTGACATTCAATAATTCCTTGTCGTTGAAATGATAATGTAAAAAAAGTTACTTACGTGACGTAGATCTATCACCTATTCGTCTCCGAACATGTCGGTTACGCCTGTGCGAGCTCGAGCTCGAGCTCGTGTCTGAGCTCGTGTCTGAGCTCGAGCTCGAGGTTGAACTGTCCTCCCAAGATATCTAAATGAGTGGCCTCGTCCACTTGATTCTGGAAAAATACACAGGGATTTATGAATTTTCTATACTTACACTAGGAAAAAAATTAAACAGAAGCTGCAGTTCATTTATTCAAGCTTATGTACACTACTGGAGAAAATTTATCTACACATCTAACGCAAGCGGTACTGAAAATTACTCCTGATTTTGAAATGTAAATATTAGTTAAAAAAATCTGCCCGCTTCGCAAACACATTCTCATCGCGCGCGGATCGCTTCGCTCGCTAGTTTGAGCGCGCCTAAGGCGCGCGACTGTTATCTCGCACTTCGCGCTCGAAAATATATTAACCTCGCGCTTCGCGCTAGGTGTTTTTTAGTTTTCGCACATAGTGCTCAACTCAGATAAAAAGGAGAAGTTTATTTGCAAATATTATAAAATTGTCAAAATATCTACGATTAAAATAAATGTTAAATACTTTTTATTTTAGTTTCAAAAGGAAGTTTATTTGCTAGAGGCTCTATCGATCTTAATTATATCTACAAATTTGTTTCGAATTATATACCTGAATATGTTATACACTCGCTGTTGAGCGCTACGCGGGCTAATGCTCGCTTTGTAAGCTTTATCGCTGTTACATGCTCTTGGTTTAATTTAGTTTCAAAATGAAGAGGAGAACGAATTTACTTAAGGTTCTCTCGACCTTAAGAAAAACATTCTCATCCAGACACTCGCGCTTCGCGCTTGATATTTTAATTAAAAAATTATTTAAACCTCGCTCCCCACGCTCGTTTCTGTGCACCGTATAACAAAAACAAAATAGTTTAAAAATAGTGCTGCTTACGGTACGCGATTTAGTCGTCGTGCGTCGCCCTCCGAAATACATTGATCGTGCGCTTTGCTTTCCAAAATAACCGAAGACGACAAATTTCTAACCAAATACTAAATAATTAAATTTTCAGTTAAAAAAATTAGTTTAACCGAGAATAGATTAAAACAAAATAGTTAAAATTAAAAAAAGAGGAATTTCAACTGAAATGATGAATCATTAACCAAAAAGATTAATTCCCAACAAGGTAGTTTCACTTTCTACTATGTAGATGAAGTTTTAAGCAAAATAAATGAACTCTCAAATAAAATATAATAGTTGCTATATTAACCAAAAAATAATTTAATTTTAATGTGAAAACAGCTAAATTTCATCAAAAAATACTAATTTTCATCAAAATAGTTCAATCCTCAACCAAAAAGAACCAAACGCTCTATCAAAAAGTGATCACTAACAAATTTTTTGATCTTTATGAACGCATACTTTTTATTGGTTCATTTTTTTAATACCTTGCGTCGTTTTTCCAAAAATTAATTTTTTTTTCATTGCTAATGTTATTTTACACGATTAGAACAAAAATCACGCATGCTATCAAAAAATAATCAACAACAAATTTATAGTTCTTTTTTGGGTTAAAAAAATTTTGTCTATTTATTTTCTGTTGCATCTTTTGATTTTTATTATTTTTTGTGCAATTAGAATTTGAATTTTTGATGTTCCAAAAAGATTCAAACCGTTTTTCCGATAATCTTCTAGAGCGCTAAAAAGGCAACGTTTTTCTCCTCTTAACTTTTTTTTATATCGTGCATTTTTTGGCTTTAAATTTAAATTTTTCTTTTGTTTTTATTTAATTTTCCAAATGCTGTAACTTCTGAATTTTGTTTTTTAATGAAAGAAATTATTGGGATAAATTGCTTTTTTTTTGTTGCGTACTGCGATCATCTGTAAACAGAATTTTGAAATCTTACAAAAAATTGTCTTAAGAATTTTGAAAATACTCTTTTTGAATTTTTATCCAAAATGGCTGGCTAACGAAATTGACCTTCAGTTTTTGACACTTCATTATTCAATATTTTTTGTGCAAAAATTTTGATTTTCGATTTTTTTTCGAAATTTAGAAATTTTTCACAATAATCTTGTAGGGTTTTGGAAAAGCAAGGTTTTTTTCCTCTTGATTTTTTTTATATCATGCGTTCTTTGGCTTAAAATTTGCTTTATATTTTGTTTTTAAAAATTTTGAAAATACTATAAGTCTTTTAATTTTCTTTTTGTCAAAAAAAGTTATGCGGATAAATTGTTCCTCTTTTCAAGCGCTATGCATAACTGTAAATAGAATTTTCAAATTTCGAAAAAAGTGTTTTCAAAAATTTTGAAAATGTGCTCACATTTTGAATTTTTATTCAAAATGTCTGGCTAACGAACTTGACCTTCAGTTTTTGACATTCCAAGCGTGTACCAAAGGTCAATCTAATAGATCAATTTTTTCAAAAGTTATCGTGCTCACAGACAGACAGACGGACAGACAGACATATAGACAGACACATTCGTAAAAACCTGTTATTCGGGTTCGGAAGGTCTTGTGAAACGTGGCCATTTGACAAGAACCGGGGGGAAGGGGTCAAATTTTACACAAATCTAATACCTTTTATTCTAGGATGAGAATGTAAAAATAACTTTAGCCGTCGAGGCTTTGATAATTTTATAATACTTGCAAGTAAATTTTTTTTTTGTAGAAGTCAAATATGAAGCCCGAAAACGGAAAAGAGCCGCGCGCGATGAGAATGTGGCCGCCAGAGAAGCAGATTTTTCATTCATTATTCAATATTTTTTGTGCAAAAATTTTGATTTTCAAATTTTTTTTGAAATTCAAAAATTTGTTACAATAATCTTGTAAGGCTTTTGGAAAGCAGCTTTTCTCTTTTTCTTGACGGTTTTCCATATCATGCGTTTTTTGGCTCAAAATTTGCTTTTTATTTTGTTTTTGATAATTTTGAAAATACTATAAGTCTTTTAATTTTTTTTTTATCAAAAAAAGTTATAAGGATAAATTGTTCCTCTTTTTAAGCACTATTTATAACGTGAATGAAATTTTCAAATTTAGAAAAAAGAGTTCTCGATAATTTTCAAAATGTGCTCACATTTTGAATTTTTATTCAAAATAGCTGGCTAACGAACTTGACCTTCAGTTTTTGACACTTAAAGCGTGAACCAAAGGCCAATCTAATAGATGAATTTTTTCAAAAGTTATCGTGCTCACAGACGGATATACAGACAGACGGACAGACAGACACATTCGTAAAAACCTGTTTTTTGGGTTCAGGGGGTC
>JAUELO010458737.1:0-12623 GCA_032357855.1 Amphibolips quercusostensackenii
ATATAATGTAATTAGTAAAGAAAATTAATAAAAGTTATTGTTAGAAATCATTTTAAGGTTAAAATAAACCCTTGGGAATAATTTCCGATGTTTTTTTTTATTTGTATACTCTCGTAAAATTTCTTAAAGAAGTGCAACCCTATATAAATAGATAGACAGTAATAGTGGTTTCTGTCAAGCGTGGTGATAAAAGTGGAGAAAGAAAATTTATTTAAAGACAATCTTTTTCCTGAGACTGCACTTATAATGGACCTTAAAATTGTATTATTTTTAACGATACTTCGAAAATCTCGAATGTTCTCGTAAAATCAGAATAGAACTGACGCTTGTGTTTGGAGGAATAAATGTCTTAAGTACAGAATATTATTAAGCATACTTTCCCTAATAATCCCCGATCAACCGATTCTTTTTCTTTTTTATATTATGCATCCAAAAAAATTAAACTAAATATAAGCGAATTTCATCTATTAACCTTTCAGTGACTAAATTTTTTAAATTAATGTCGTTATGTTTAAAAAAAAGAGCTTAAAATCTAATTATTGTATTCTATTGTAATTACTGTATTACATATTGTAAAATGTCTATGGTAAACAGGAAAAATCTTTTTTCTCGTTTTTGATTATAGTTTCATAGATATAATCCCCTTTTATATATCCCACAGTTTTCATACCATTCAGTAATAAAACAGTTTTTCATCATCCTTTGTAATTTTTAAAAGCTCTTGAAAATTCTATGGAACCTATAAAATTAGACTCAAATTTTTGAAAATACCTTTAATTTATTTAAATCTATTGTAAATTCTCTGCAATCTTGAAAAAATCCTGAAAGACTTTGAAATCCTTTAAATTCGTTAAATTCTGTTGCAATCTATAGATAATTCCTTGGAATCTTTGAAAATGCCCTACGCTATTTTAAAACCTTGACAGTTTTGACAATTTCTTAAAATCTATTCAAGATTCCCTAGAACGTTTAAAAATAGTCTAAAATATTTTAAAATCTTTTAATTTATTGAAATATATTGCAAATTTCTTGGAGCCTTAAAAAATACCCCAAAATTTTGTGAAATCCCTTCAATTTATTGAAATCTATTAAAAATTCCTTGGATGTTTAAAAATACCCTAAAGTATTTCAAATCCTTTTAATTTATTATATTCTATTGAAAATTCCTGGGAACCTTAAAAAATACCCTAAAATGTTGTGAAATTCTTTTAATTTATTATAACATAATGAAAACTCCTTGGAATGTTAAAAATATATCTAAGTACTTCAAATCCTTTTAATTTTTTAAAATCTACTATCAATTCCTTAAAATGTTTAAAAATGCCATAAAATATTTTAAAGCCTTTTAATTTATTGAAATCCATTTAAAAAATTTCTCGGCACCTTAAAAAATACCCTAAAATGTTGTGAAATTCCTTTTATTTATTGAAATCTAGTGTCAATTTCTTGAAATCTTTTAAAAACCCTGAAATCCTTTGAAATCCTTTCAATTTATTCAACTCTGGTTAAAATTACTTGTAATCTTTGAAAATACCCTAAAATCTTTCCAATCCACTGGACTCTTGTCAATTTATTGAAATCTATTGAAAATTTCTTGGAAACATTAAAAATACCCTTTAATATTTCAAATTCTTTAAATTTATTGAACTGTTTGGAAAAATTTCTTGGAATAATATTAAATACCTTCACATATTTCAAATGCTTTGAATTTGTGAACCCTCTTGGAATCATTAAAAATACCCTAACTTCTCTTGAATTATATTAAATTCTTATAAAATCTTTATAAATTTAGGAAAATTAGTCACAATTATATTACATTTTTCTAAATTTTTTCAAATTTCTCAAAACCATTAAAACAATATTAAATCCTACTCGAAATCCTAGTGCACTTCTAAACATTGTCATTATTTTTTTGATTAATCCTATTATAAAGAATGAGAATAATAAAATAGAAAAGTTTTATATTTTAAGTTTCGTGAAACAGATCTAATTGTTTCTTTGACTTGCGAAATATCACAAATGGTTTATATCAGAAGACTGTCATTAAATAACATGCGACTACAAAAAAGGTTTTCTTGGCCTATGAGTCTGTCAAATCTCCCCCTCCTAACCCCACCAACCCCCTTTCCATTCTCTTTTTCCGCTCATCAAGTCTCACCTCGTCTCGTTTCTCTCGTCTCGTCTCGTCTCGTCTCGTACTTCTTATTCTCCCATATCGTTATTTTGACAATTATTTTAATTAATGTGCATAGAAAAAACATGCTTTATATCTATCTAAAATACTTTTTTTATTCAATTCAAAATCGAATAATTACGTTTTGATTTTAAACGTTTTAATTATTCGATTTGCAATTGAATGGAAAAAACTTATCACAGATCAACATGAAACATATTTTTTCTCTTAGTTTTTTTATTCATATATTACGTTTTTCTACATAAGATACGTGACTAAACTTTTTTTTTACCTTTAGGTGAATTTCAGAAGATTAGGTGTTCCTTTAAATGAAGCCCGTAACGTGTTGCTGCTATGCACTTTGAAAAGCACCATACTAACAACTTAATAATCATCCGGCTTATGAAGAGATGATTCGTGTCTATATACACTCGTGGAGGATTATAGAGATCCTGGATAAAGTTTACGATACTATCCAATTTCACGAGTAGGTATCTTGCAAAAAGAAATAATAATTAAAAATAAATAATAAATAATTTTATAAATAGTGAAATTAACCAGTTCAAAGATTTTTGCTCTACAATACTGACTGATAGTATCAGACCACTAATTGGATGGTCTGTTAAAAATTAGCGTTGACTTTGAAAGGTGATAGCACTGTCCAGAATATATGTGAAAAAATATTTTTTTAAGGTGTTGAAAAAATAATTTAATTCTGCGTAAAGTTAAAGTTATTCAAAGTAATTTGGCCTCATCAGTATCAAATTATCACGTAAGGAAAACAGAAATGAAATTCCGATAATTAGGATTGCTACAAAACCCCAACTTTGAAATTCCCTGACTTTTTCGTGAACAAATTTTCATTTTTCCTAAACGTTCTTAATTCTTCTCTTAGGTACAAAAACAAACTTACACCTAGAAGATCAATGATGTTATTGCAAAACAAAAATTTAGTTTTTAAATTTATTTTTAAGGCTTTTAGCGACCAAGAATAGAAATTTCAACAATATAAATAAATTTTCAACTAAAAAAGATAAATTTCCAAACGAGAATGGAATAGTTACATTTTCAGTTAGTAAAATTAATTTTCAACTTGAAGAAACAAATTTCCAATAAAATAGTTAGTTTTTCAAGAAAATAAATTAATTTTTAGCTAAAATGATAAATATTTAACTAAAAAAATGAACTTTTAACTGAGTAGCTGAATTTTCAAACCCAAAGATGAAATTTCTACCAAAAAAGACAAATTTTCAAAAAAATAAATGAAGTTTCTGCAAACATTTTTTTTAAACTAAGAACAAAAAAATTTGAATTTTTAGTTAGAAAAGTAAAATTAAAAAAAACGAATATTCAATCAATGAAATGAATTTTCAAACAAAAATAGAACACTTAATTTTTCAGTAAAAATATGAATTTTTAAATAAAATAATCGACAATAAAAAAAAAAAAATTTTAATAAAATTGTTGAATTGTCGACAATGTCAACAATTAAACAAAACAGTAAATTGTCAGCGAATCAGATGAATTATTAGCGATGAAGAAACATTTTCAACCCAACATAGAATTGTTCATTTTTCAATTAAAAAAATTAAGTTAAAAATTAAATTAATGAAACGGTTAAATTACAAGCAGAAAAATCTTTTTCACTTAAATGATGAATTATCAATCAAAAAAATTAATTATTAACAAGGTAGTTCCACTTTCAAATAAGTAGATAAATTTTTAAACAAAAAGTCCGCACTATCCGTCAGTAGTTTATCTTCTCTATAAACTACCCTTTTCAACTCTGTCAGTAACAACTTTTTCCAAAAGTAAATTAGTTACTCAGAAGCAATAAAAAAATTAGTCAAATTCTACTTTGTCACCAAAATAAGTAGTTTTTTTATATTTTGATGCTGCACGTCTGATACTGTCTGTGAGTTATTAATCTTCTCTGTGTTAACAATGACTTTTTCTGTAATTAATTAATTTTTATTGAAAACAGTACAAATAATTACTAAAAAGTTCTTTGTTACAAAAATTAGCAGATTTTTATAGTTGTGATGCTATCCGTCCCATACTATCCGTCGGTAGTTCATTTCCTCTGCGATCTTCCCTTTTCAACCCTTAAATTTATGAATGACTTTTTCAGAAAAAGATTTTTTTTTTAACAATAAGAAAATTACTCGGAATTTCTATTTTGTTAACAAAATTAGAAATTTTTAAACATTTTTTAATGCTATCTTTCGATACTATCCAGCGGTAGTTTATCTTCTCTTTAATCCTCCCTTTCTAATATTTAAAGTTAACAGAGACTTTTCCAGAATTAATTTTTTTTAGTTGGGAACAATGAAAAATAACTCTAAATTTCTACTTTGTTACCAAAATCAGCAATTTTTTTAAATTTTGCTATTCTGACATTTATAAGAGTGGTACCAGTAAATCTCTTGTAGATATGAACTGAGAATTTTCCAGACTTTGAAGTCGCCTACACACAGAGGAAATTACACTTCCAGAGTGCAATATATATTAACAGGATCTCTGCAGTAAAATATTAAAGGAAATCAAGATGAGAAAAATTATGGAAAAAGCTCTCTCTTAATTTTGTTTTGGAATTCCGAGTGGCGTCTGCAAAGCGTAAATGGAAATAAATATAAAGAAGAAGGTGAATGGTACTCGTATTACATGAAGATGGATTGCTAATTCGGAACCAAAAAAACAGGGATTTTAGATTTTTTAACTGAAATCTATTCTAGACAGAAAAATTATACATAGTGCGATAAAATATGATTTAGGTGACATTAAACCTTATTCAATTCAAAAAGTTAATACTTGAAGATTGAAATTGCATTTTTAAAAGTTTACGGATTTAAAATTGAGCAATGGTACCTTTCAAAATAAAAAAAATTTTATTGAAATTTCCAACTTTGCAGATCGAAAAAGTTTAAAATTTAAAACATCTATTTTGAAGGCAAAAAACCCTGTGAGCATTCAATTATTTTAAAGCTTAAATCCTGAGAATTGAAAAAATTACAAACTTAAAGTATCAACTTTTCTTGAAAATTCGCAAAAGTTTAAATAGGGACAAAAGTACTTAAAAAGTTAAAAAAATATGTCCTTTTTCACCAGAAATTCTTTCGGACAAAAAGACCGAAAAGTCACACTCAATTTTTGTTTGGTTTTAAGCAGGACTTCCTTAAGACAAAAGTACCAAGAAAGTCCCACTTGATTTAAAAAAAAAGTATAACTCCCAAACAATCTCGAAAAAGTATCGGAAAAGTCTCAATTGAATTTTGTTTAAAAATTTTATAAGTCCTTACTAATAACCATAACTAGTAAACATCTGAAGCCTGAAAGAAAAATGAGCTTCCTAATTTTTTTCCTGAAATGAAGATTTTAAAAGAATTAAGTAAGATTCTTTCGGTACTTTGGTCCTAAGAAGTTTTGGTGAAAAGAAACATATTTTGAAATTTTTTGGTGCTTCGATTTCATTTTAGCTGTACTTTTTTGGAATAGAAATATTACAAGCACTCTAGTAAATATTTTAAAAACAGTAAAATTGAACTTATCTAGTACTTTTGTCCAAAAATTGCTTAGGATTTGTAAACATTTAAAAATAAATTAATGAGACTTTTCCCCTACTTTTGACCAACAAAACTCCTGCTAAAAAAATAAAGTGGGATTTTCCCGGTACTTTTGTCCTGATCAAGACTTAGTGAAACGGGTCATATTTTGAACTTTTTTTGCACTTTAGACCTATTTTAGCAGAACTATTTTGAAACATAAATATAACGAGCACTTGTACAAATTTTGAAAACAGTGAAATGAAACTTATTCAGTGCATTTGCCCCAAAAATTATTCAGCAACATTTTTTAGTTTGGCAAGATTACAAAATTTCGGCAAAAATCGAATAATTTAAGAGATATTTGAAAGTCTTAAAAAGATACAAAAATAATTTTAAATTTAAAAAGATATCAGAAAATTTTTAATAAAATGTAGATTTTTGAAGAATTCAAACAAAAAATTTTAAAGTTTTTAAAAAAACTTGAAAGGATTCAAGAGAATAAAATTTTTTTTAAAGATTTATGGGAAAAATTTAAATGATTTTTTATTTTACACAATTTATCTTAAGAGAATATTTGAAAATATTTTAAAAAGATTCTAAGAGATTTTTAAAATTGTCGAAAAGAATCTACAAGACTTTAAATCCATTTTGTTCAATTAAGCAAATTTTTTGTTAACCTTTTCGAAAAAATTCTAATCATTTGAAAAAAGAGGGTTTTTAATCAATTTCAAAATTAGTTTTAAATTTGAAAGGATTTCAAAACACTTAAAAGAAAATGTAGATTTTTGCAGCTTTTGAAATTAAAGTTGGAAGTATTTTAAAGATTTTAAAAGGTCACAAGATAAAAAATAATTTTTTTTCAAATCCCTGGGAATATTTCAAGTGATTCCTAATTTTTTAAGATAAATTTAAAGAAAATATTTAAAAATATTTTTAAACATCACAAAAGATTTCCGAAATTCTCAAAAACTAATCTAGAACACTTTAACACAATTTTAGTAATAATTCGAGTAAGTTTAAAAGATATTTGAAAATTTCAGAAGTTTTAAAGAGATTAAAATTTTTTTTTAATTTTGAAGGTTTTCCGAAAATGTATAAAATATTTTTAAATTTATGCCAAGCATCAAAAAGACCCAAATATCCTCCAAACTGCCTTAAATTTTTTCTGATATTTCACAAAATCCAGTAAAATAAAATCTAAAAAATTACAATTATAGAACATTAAAGAAAATAGTCAAAAAAGCTTATAAAAACAAATAGTTATTTAAAATTTTTATTTTGTCATCAAAATTATAATTTGGCTAAAGGTTTTTTTTGTATAAAAAATCTGTTTTGATTAAAAATTCAACAACTTTGTTGAAAATTTCATTTTTTGATTTGAAAATTAATCTCTTTTGCTAGAAATTTCACCTGTTTTTAAATTAAAATCTTATTGGTTTTGGATTCAACTACTTTTTTCGAAATTTTTTTTTTATGAATTAAACTATTTGTCTATTTAAAATACCAATATTTCTTAATTAAAACGTTAACTATAACATTCCTCGTTGACAATTTTCCTTTTTTGGTTGAAAATTCAACAGCATGGTTAAAAGTTGAACTAGTTAATTAAAAAGTCATTTTTTATGTTGAAAATTAATTTTTGTAGTTGAAAATTCGTCTTTCTTGGTCAAAAATCAATCTTCTTGGTAAAAAATGTATGTCTTTGGTGTAAAGTTAAATTATTTGATTGAAAATTAACTTTTTTTTGTTCAAAATTCATATTACTGAAATAGAAAATTCAAATATTTTGAAACAAATTTGTATCTTTTGAAAAATATTACTTCGTTTTTGGTTAAAAATACAACTGATTAAAAAATAATATTTTTTGTTTGAGAGTCCAACTATTTTGTTGAAAATTTAACTATTTTGTTGATAATTTATCATTTTTGTACGAATCCAACTGTTTGTGATTTGAACTAAAAATATTTTTGGATTACCAATATAAAATCTTATACTTTTTGTTTGATATTGATCTTTTTTAGTTAAAAATTTAACTATTTTATTAAAGATTAACTTTTTTGCTAAAATTTTGATTTAACATCTTTGAATTTTTCAAAAATCTTTTCGAATTTTCTCAAGCATCTTAGGCAAATTATATTTATATAAACTCTTAAACAAATATACAAATTATCCTAGAAAATAATTAATGATTTTAAATTCTTTAATTGTATTAAATATTATTTTTACCCTTAAAAGGAAAAAGTATATGCGCGCTTAGCGCGCGGTTGATGATGGTAGTATTTTTTTTTTAAATCTATTAAATCCTGGAAATGGGTAAAACGGCCGCAATCTAAATTTCATAACTTTTTGGCAAAGACCCTTATAAGATGAAGATGATAATCATTTTTATGTGAATCGAAAATTACTATCAGGGGAAGAATCATAAAAAAATCATAAAAATCATATAAGGTGAAGGGTCTAAAAGTTATCTCTTTCATTAGTCACTGCCTTTGCGTGACCAAGAAGAATTTTTCACAACTACAGGCATTTGACAAAAGATTGGATTTAATCGCTATATTTTGTTTGATATTTAACCCCATTTAGGATCTTTTGCTCCATTTTTAACAATAATTTTCAGTTAATTTGTTATATTATATATAGCATAATTATAATATATAGTTATAATTTTCAATACAAAATAAGAATTTCGATTAATTATTTTTTAGGTTTTATCGCTTATGTGTTTTAGAGGTTATGTAAACATAATTTTTATAAGACTCTTAAAAAAACTTTATAAAAATTTTTGAAAATGTCAGCTATTAATAAAAATTCAACACCAAAGTTTATCCTCAAACAAATAGTTGAATTTTCAAACGAGAAATATGAATTTTCAAGAAAAAAGTTAATTTTTCAAATGAAATGATAAATCGGCATGAAAAACTTCAACTTCTAACCAAGTATAGTTTAATTTCCAAACAAAAAAATTAATTCTCAACAAAAATATTAACAGTTGTTATTTCCATCTAAATTTTAATTTTAAATCAAAAACAGTTGAACTCATAGAAAATGAAGTTTCAACAGAATAGTTCAATTCTCAACCAAAAAGGTGAAGGTGCAACCAAGAAGATTAATTTTCTGCATAAAAACAACAAATTTTCAACGAAATAGTTACATATTCGACCGATGAGATGAATTTTGAACTAAAATGATGACCTTTAAACCAAACAAATGAATTTTTATCAAAGTATTTTAACTTTTAACCTAAAAGTTGAATTTTCAACAAAAAAGATAAATTCAGGACTAAAAAATATGATAGTTGATATTAAAATTGAAAAATATTTTATTTTTTGATTAAAAAGGGTTTAATTCGTCCAAAAGAGATGAATATTGAAAATAATTGTTCATACAAAATAAAAATTTCGAATAACTATTTATTTTTGAAGTTGCTTTGTTTAATTGCTTTATGGATATATAAACATAATTATCTAGAAAATTTCTAAAATTTTTGTTTATTTTACAGAATTTTACAAAAGTTAGGGAAAAATTTGATTTAGTTTAAAGGATATTAAGGACTTTTTAACGTTTAGAGAAAAAATTTGAAATATTTCAAATCTCTAAAATATTTTTAATCAATTCAAAACTTAAAAAATTCCTCAATATTTTTCAAACTGACTCAAATTATTCCTAAAATTGTCCTAAAATCTGCCAAATTTGTTTTTGTCAATTTTGGAAATCTTTTGAAATATTTTCAAATGATTTCAAATATTATCTTCAATCAAATTTTGTGAAATAAAAAATTACTTTAAATTTGTTCAGAAATCTTAAGAAATTAGAAAAAAAATTAATTTATAATTTTTAGTTTAACATTTAAAAAAGTGAAGCATTTAAAATTAAAAAATCTTTGGATGGGTGATTTCAAAAATACATAATAATTATAAATGAAGTATTGAAAAGTAAAAAATTTGAAATTAAAAAATCATTACTTTAATTTTGAATAGTTACAATTTTATACTTCTGAATTTTCATGTTGAACGCTGAATTATAAATGAAATATAATACAAATTGGATAGTCTAGAATTTTAGAAGATTAGAATTTGAAAAATCAAATTCAGTTTAAAATTTCAAGTTCTCAAATTTTTAGTGTCCTTAATTAATTATTATTTGAAATCAAAAGTTAAAAATGTTAAAATATTTAATTTTAAACGCTTTTAATTAGAAATGATAAGATTTCAATTCCTTTGAATTTTAACTGATCCCGTTTTCAAAATCTTAATACGTATGAGTTTATTCAATTTTGAGCATTTTAAAATTATTTTTTTTTCAAAATTTCAATCTGAAAAAATTAAATTTCAAAATATTCCAGTTAAAAAAAATTCTTCAATTTAAAAATTTTTTGGTCTTACATTTTCAATTTTGAGGGCTTCTGATTTGAAATGTTTAGATTTCAAATTACCTTTTTTACAAATTTTAATGTGAAATCGTTCAATTTCGAGATTCTTAAATTAAAAATAAAATTTTTCAATTTTGAACGCTTTGAAATAAAAATGATACAATTTCAACTCTTTTCTGATAAAACTGTACAATTAAAAAAATTTTAGTCTACTATTTGTCAATTTTGAGAGCTTCTGACGTAAAATTAATTAATTAAAATTTGTCTGTTTCAAACATTTTCAATTTCAAGTTATTAAATTTCAAATTCTTTCATATAGAAATGATACAAGTTCAATTCCTTTTTAAATCATGCGAAATATTGTCTTTTCTGAAATTTCAATGCGAAATCCGAGCTAAAATCAGTTAACTTCGAGATTCTTAAATTCAAAAGAATATAGTTCAATTTTGAACGAATTTGCTAAATCTATGGATTCATCCAAATACAACAAAATCTTGAACAAAAACGATAGAGTTTTAGACTTGATTTTTGCGAATACTATGCACTGTTAGAAATGTTTGGAAAATTCTAATACGTTTTGGATACTAAAGTAACTAGAATTTACGAAATTAGGTTGCTGGAAACGAAATTCAGCAATTCTTATAGCAATTTTACTAAATTTTTATTAGTATTCAGAAACAGTATCTGAAAGTTACAAATAGTTTCCTAAAATTCCTAAATGGTAACAGAAATATAAGTTATCGTAACCGGAAGAAGTGCGCGGTTAGCAATTGCGCACTCCTCCCTTTTCGATCGTGTTCGAAGAGGACGCAGCATGGTGGTTGTTGTCATGGGCGTCAATGCACTGAAAAAGGTTGTGTTGAATTATACTGATGCAACACCAATTTGTTTTGATACTGGATGATCTCAAACGTAAAAAGGATTCGAAATTTAAACTGAGATTGATAACAGATTGAAATAGAGGGAGGGGGGGAGTCCTTGAAACGGCAGAGTTCAATAATAACTTAATCAGATTGAAAATCACACTCATGCTTCCCTAGCTTTTTCCCCTTCTTAAGTATATCTCTTTTTCTCATGTTTTCAAGAAATTTTCCGTTTTTCTCAATTTTTCGTTTACTTTTTAGTTTTGGTCAACAATTCAAATACTCGAATGAAAATTTAATTATTTTGTTGGAAGTGCAACTTTTTGCTACTTTTTTGGTCAAAAATTCAACAAATTGGTTGAAAGTTGAACTACTTTGTTAAAAATTTATGTTTTTGGTTGAAGATTTATCTCTTTGACTAAAAATTTAACTATTATATTCATATTTTAAAATTGATTTTTTTTAGCTAAAAATTCAAATGTTTGGTTAAAAATTATTATTTTTTAAGAATAAAATTTATGTATTCTGTTGCAATTTTGTGTTTTTTTGTAAAAGCGTAATCATCTTAGTTAGAAAATCATCTTTTTTGTTAAAAATCCATCTTCTGGTTTGAAAATTAACCTATTTTATTGAAAATTTGTATTTTTTGTTTGCATTTAACTGTTTTTGATTTAGATTAATTTTTTTTTTTGGTTGAAACATCATCAATCACACTTTTCGTTAAAAATTCATATTTTTTCATTGAAAATTCAACCATCTGGTTGAATTTTGGTGATACAAGCCGGGGTGTATAGGTTGTGTGTCGACCCGACTTAATCAAAGGTGTGGTGCGTTGAATGGCAGAGGCGAGAGGGTGGTGCCTGGGTTTCAAGAAGGTTATTCGGTGGACCTGACCGATGCGTGACGGGAGCGGGTTCCCGGGGAAACCGTCGCTCGGTGGTGGTGCAAGCCGGCTCCCTGAGGAACCGTTGCTAGTGATTCAAGCCGGCTCCCTGAGAAACCGTTGCTTGTGACGCAAGCCGGCTCCCTGAGGAGCTGTTACTTGTGTTGCAAGCCGGCTCCCTGAGGAACCGGTACTTGTGTTGCAAGCCAGCTCCCTGAGGAACCGTTGCTTGGCCTGGTGGTTGTCGGGACAAACCGGTTCCAAAGCGTGACTGTGGTCCGATCAGCTGGTGTGGTGACTCACGCTACGCACGTCTCGTGACGTGTGGATCGCTGTCACGTGTTGGGTCCGAAGACCTTTTTTTTTTCTTTTTTTTTTTAGGGACAAGGTCCCATCGTCAAGTCAGTCGGGGCTGATAGTCGGTTAGAAGCCGAGGCTTCGGCGGGGAACGTCGGTGAGTCGCGATCGTTTTGTGGGAGGCGAAGCTAAGAGAGTCGGGGAGAAGGTCTCGTCATCGTCAATGATGATGACGTCATCGTCCTGGGAAGGCGTCTTAGGAGTGGGTTGGGAAGTCGGCTGGGAGTCACGGTACCATTTTCCGGGAGTCGGAGGCAGCGTACCTTTTGGGGTTGTCGGAACGAGGAAATCGTAAGGTGAGTCGGAGGAGTAAGGGACGGGGGTAGGTGTGGTTTGACAGGTTGAAGGAGTCGGTGGCTCGGTATCGTACCGCTGGCTGGAGTCCGAGCGGCCCGATGTCGAGGAGGAAGAGGCTACTGGACGGATAAAGTGG
>JAUELO010458750.1:0-12622 GCA_032357855.1 Amphibolips quercusostensackenii
AAGTCCATTTCCGTTTTCCACACAGCGTTATCGGTCCATTTCTATATGTCGATGGAAATGAAACATATGTCATCTGAGTATCTGAGGCCGAATTTACCCTTGCTAAAGAGGCCAGCAATATACTATTGCCACTAGAGTGTTGACATTGCCCTTGTGGTGGGGAAATGCCTGCTGTCTACCAGTTTCAATATTTGTTCAAAAAGCTAAGGTCATTATTTACGTAACTCTTAATGAGGAATCCAGAGGTGACCTTGAATTTGACCTTTAGTTTGACCTTCATGCTTATTTCAAGGTTTAGTTTTTTTTTAAATGGGTTCAAAGCAACCCTTGACCTATGACCTAAGTGCATGTTTAGACGTAAAATATTCCGCTCTTTCGATTGCCGTTGTCAAAAATAGGGGTTTTCATTTGAAAAACAAAGTTGGCCTTAAAATAACTTAAAAAGTCAAGGTCAAATTCAAGGTCAACACTGGATTCCTCGTTAAAAGGTACTCTAAGAATGACCTTGGCTTTTTGAAAAAAAAATTTCACCTGAAAAATTATTTAGGTGTTTCGTAACTTTGTGGACAGTCTGTATATAAGAATAATATAATTAAAAACTTAAGTCTCAGGTCGACCCTAAAAAAGTGAACGGCAATGTTCAAACAGCGTCGGCAAAATTCGTAGTTTCGCACACGATTATAACCCAAAACACATCCTTTTATTTTTATCATAACGAATCATCGTGAGAGCATTAACTTTATTAATCAGTACTATTTTTTGTATTTTATAATAGCGAAATGCCATCCTTGTACAAAATCTTCGGAAAAAAATACTTTCATATTGATGAATTGTGAGTTTGTTTATTTATATACTCGAATATACATGATTTTGGCAAAAAATACATGTTCGCATTTAGATGAATATACAAACTAACAGAGTTGGGATTGCCGGGACATCCTTTTGGGATACTTATACCGCAGTATTAATTTTGGATTGGCGTGATATATTTTTCTAATATCTCTTGGGGTATAGGGGGATAATTTTTGAAAGTTTCTATTGCATCTCGGCGGTATACTAAATTCGCATGATATAGCTCGCCATTTGGCGTTGTTATAAAAACTTTGTTAGTGCGAATGATACCATGCATATGAAAGAAATGTTGGAAGTTTGTTGCTGAATAAAATAGGTCATGTTCTAATCGTATGTAAGCCACGTTTGGAGCATCAGGTCCATTGCGATGGAGGCTAGTAATATCAAGTCGGTTGAGATTGTGAAGTGGAATAAGGCGATTATGATTTGAGAAATATATGTAAGCGTAATAGTGCTCAGGACGGCCCCAGTACTGATGTGTTAACCATAAGGGTTCTTCGTCTCCCTCGTTGAGTCTTTCGACCAATTTTCCAAATGTAGAATTACACTCCATTGTTACTTCGATGCTCATTTGAGGAATATTTGGAAAATACTCCGCATCTAATTTTGGAAGAAAAAATTATATATTTATGAAGTTCTCTTGCACTAGTAACTTAAAAATTGAACAATTTAAAACAATTTAAAATCATCTTTTTTGTTCTCATACAAATTTAAACAAATTTGGTTATTAATATTAAGGCCGTGTCTAGCCGTCCCGAAAAATTGGGGGACTTGGAAAAGGGTATGGGCTAGTCGTACCGAATTTTCAGGACGACTAGCCAAGCGTATGAAAAATATTAGACTAGTCATCCCGAATTTTAGGACGAGACACTTCGTAATATTAACCCGTGCCGCCAACACTATGGAGTTTTCCATAGTTTTTCTGAAATTTTACCCCTGAAAACACCAATTATGTAAGTTACAGTAAAATTTTCCAACCTTCTTGGTATTACTAAAAACACTTTTTGTGGACGGGATTTTAAAGTTTGTAGTCCACAATCAAAAAGTGTAAAGTAGAATGTTGACCTTTTTTTCAAGAAAAATGTCCATATTTTCATGTGCAACCTAATATTTTTATAGTATTACAATTGAACTTAATGGTTTTTTTTCAAATTATTATTCTTTAGTTTATAAATATTCAAAATTCCTATCAATCCAATTTAATGTTTTGGAAACAGAAAAAATGAGGAGATTTTTCATAAAAATAGGGGGATAAAATATTAAAAATAAGATTAATGTATCAGCTACTATATTAAATGCAATTCGAAAAGCTCTAAATTCATGACGTTTCAAGCAAAAATATTTTTTGCTTTGGTTAAATTCGAATGTATTTTATTTATAATTTAAACTTTTTTTTTGCTGATATATCAACTGTAACAGTCTTCTTTGGGAACTCATATCTTTGATTGAAAATTCAACTATTCTGTTAAAAATAACTTTTTATAATAAAGTTTGAACTAATGCACGTTTGAGAAAAAATGTTTATTTCTTAGTT
This sequence comes from Amphibolips quercusostensackenii, assembly GCA_032357855.1. Taxonomy (NCBI): domain Eukaryota; kingdom Metazoa; phylum Arthropoda; class Insecta; order Hymenoptera; family Cynipidae; genus Amphibolips; species Amphibolips quercusostensackenii. The sequence goes on from JAUELO010458750.1 coordinate 2,387, forward strand.
AGAAATTGAACTATTTGATTACGAATTCATGATTTTTGGCAGTAACTTAAATTTTTTGGTATAAAGTTCATCATTTTGGTTAGAAGTTCAACTGTTTGAATCAAGATTTAATTATTTTTAATATAATTCAACAATCTTGTTAAAATGTTATTCTTTTGTGGTTAAATATTAAACTATTTGTGGAGTTGATATTTTAATTAAAAAGGACTAATTTTTCATAAAAAATTTAATATTTTAATTGAGCACTAGGGAAATCAATTTTTTTTTTTGAAAAATTTTTAAGAAAGTAATTAAATTTTCAACCGATGAAATAAATGTTCAACCAGATCGTTGAATTTTCAACCTACACAGATTTTTTAGTACAAAATGATTCAAAATTTCAAGCTAATTTTAAGTCATAAAAAAATTTCAAACAAAGTAATTAAATTTTCAACTAAGAAAAGAAACTCTTAACAAAATAGTTCAATTTTCCACTAAAAAGATAAATTTTCTACCAAGAAGATTAGATTTCTACAAAAAATATGAATTTTCAACTATAAAAAAGATAAATTTTTATTCAAGAATGGATCTGTTAAATTTTCAGTTAAAAAAATTTCTTTTCAACAAAACAAATTTTTAATGAATTGTATGAATTAAAAAAAAAAATTTAATTTTGATCTAAGAGAGATAAATTTGAAACCAAAAAAAGAATTCAGTTTTCAACTAAAAAAATGGATTTAAAACTACGCTAATAAATTTTTAAACAAAACAGTAAATTCGTGAGAAATTGGTTTAACTTCTGTCCAATTAGTTGACATTTCAACAACAAACTCTCAATGAAAAATGTTATAGCTGTTGTTTAAACGAGAAAAGATGTTAATTCCATCTAATAAAAAAATTTTAGTCGGATGTTTCTTGCATGGCGGAAGGGGTTAAGAATTTCAAAAAAACTCCTTACGTAATTTGTGAATGACCTCTTAATTTAATCTTCAAGCATTCAACACTTGAAAATATTTTTTTAATTTAGATCTTTGGACACGTTAGGAATAAACAATCACAACTGGAAGCTTTTTCTTTAAAAAGAATTTAACATATGTTTAAGGACACGCATGTACTATTTTTTATCAATAATGATTATAGTATTATTTTATACTTACGAGCAGAATAAAGAAATCCCAGGAAGGTGAGCTGTAGAATCACGGTAATAAAATCCATATTTTTTAATAGACTGAAATCTAATTCTTGAAAAATATTGTGAGGCGGTACTTGATAAATGACTGCTATATATACTGACTTTTTTATTTGCACATGATACCATGACTTTATTTATTCTTTTAATAAATATAGTGGAGCGAGCAAAGTTGCTATTCTCGTATTTTAAAATGTTCCGTGTTTGCTAGACTAAATGCGCATATATTACGCAAACTGTAATAAAAATTTTTAGCATACTATCTCAAGGGATAATAAAATTATTCTCTGAATTATTTTTATAAGAATAAATTATTCCGAAAACATTTTACTCTCTTATCATATTCAAAATAAAATTTGGCAAACGTAAAATCAATTTTGTTAATTGTTCATAAAACACCTAAAAATCTCGACTTACAATTTTTCAATTCTATGCACTTTCAATCTGTAAATTATATAATTTTGACAATTTTATTTTGGAATACTAACTAACTTTAAAACGTCCCAAATTAAATTTTTTTTGTCGGTAGAGGAACTTTTTGTAGAAATCCGTGGAAAGAACAGGTTTGATTTCGGGCTTTTTTCGTACATCGCATATTTTTTGGCAAATACTAAAGTTTCTAATTTGTAGGAAAACAGTAACTATTTTGATCATTTTGTATTTTTGCTGCATTTTGTTTAAATTAAAAGAAGGTTACATAATAAAAACAGTAAAAAATAGAAAAATTGAATAAAAGGCATATGTAAATAAGCTACAGCAATATTTATATGATATTGCTTTATGATCAAAAAATTAGTGAAAAAATGAAAAATTTATTACAAGAAGACGATTGTGTGAGATTCTCAATTTTATTTGAGTAATGAGAAGCTAAAATATTGTGAAATATGTAAAGTATCAACGTGACTCTCTACCAAGAAAACGTATTTATAAGCTTTATAATTAAATATTTTTTCTTTAATTGTTTACAAATTTAATTGTTAATACCTTACTTTATTCGCATTAAAAATAATATATTTGATTTGTTGTAAAACGGAATAACACACCTGATACATTTTAGAACAATTAAAAAGATTTCACAAAGATTTCACATAATTCAATGATTTCGCAGCAAATACAAAAGATTTCACAAACAAAGATTTAAAAAAGATTTCACAAATATTTCAAAGATTACACAAAAATTTTAGAAGTCACAAAGGATTTACATGGATTTCAAAAAAATTCCACAATTTTCAAGGTTTAAAAAAATACACCAGATTGTAAAGATTTCAGAACATTTCAAAAATTTTAAACTATTCTAAATTTTGTTAAAAATTTCAAAAGATTTCACAAAGATTTTAAATATTACAGTGATTTCAAACAAATACAAAAGATATAGGATAGATATCACAAATATATCAAAGAATTCATTTGAGAAACTTTCAATAATATAATAAATTCAATAATAAATTTAATAATAATGAATTTGAGAAGATTTTAAAACAATTCAATTTTTTCAAACGAACACAAAAAATTTGACAAAAATTGAAGAAAGTGTTTAAAAATATTTCAAAAATTTGAAAGGATTTCATAAAATTTCACAAAGATTACTAAAATTTCAAAGATTTCAAGAATTTTAAAGATTTTACAAAAATTTTAAAAGATTCCGAAAGATTTCGCAAAGATTTTCCAGAAATTTTAAAATTTCACAAAGATTTTAAGTACTTTAAAATATTCCAACAAATTCATAAAGATTTCAAAATATTTAAAAAAAGTCACAAATATTTTAAAAATTTCTAAGAATTTACAAAGATTTAAAAATCATTCCAAAGATTATACAGACGACTTATGTTCGCAAAAAATCAAGAATTTGTTTATTTATGGTTCTGCTTTCCCAAGGAATTGTTGTCCGATAAAAACTAAAATGTCTTATCTTTTACAAGTACAACAAACATTTATTTGATTATGTATAAGGTTTTAGGATATTGGAAAAGATTGCAGGGTATTTTAAAGGATTTAAAGGATTTGTTAAGATTTCAAAAGATTTCAAAGGCTTTCAGGAAATATAAAAGCTCTTAAAGTATTTCAATAAATTTTCCAGGATTTCAGGAAATCCCGTACAATTCCATAGAATTTCACGGATTTTTAAAAAAATTTTATTGGATTTCAACGGATTGTAAAGATATAAAGCGATTTTATAATATATCAAGTGATATAAAAATGAATTTCATAAGATTGAGAAAATTTAAATAGGATTTCCAAGAATTAAGGCGTTTATTTTGTTTTATTTGTTTTAAAACTGTGTAAGTTCGAATGAAATGACCATAAAAATGTCATAATTTTACAAAAGAAGTAAAATCGTTAAAAATAAATAATTTTTTAAATTGTTCATATCACGTTTCAAAATCTAAAGTACAAGAGTAATAACTTGAAAATTATTTATGAAGCATTCCCATACATAAATAGCAACTTCATGTCACATACTAAAAGACGAACATGATATAGAAACTGACAAGTAAAGGGGAGTTAAAAAATCCTGCAAAGGGGAAGCAGGCATCGCTTGCTTCGCCACCGTGTGGGTCCGCGCGTGCAAAGTATCGTGAGGCAAAAAAGTAAAATTCTTTAAAATATTGCATGAAGATTCTAAAATGTATGGCATAAAGATTCTGTAAAATATGGCACGAAGATTTTTAAAAGGATAGCATGAAGATTCCGAAAACTATGTCATAAAGGTTCTGAAACGTATGGCATGAAGATTGTGAAAAGTATGTCATGAAGATTTTAAAAAGTATGTCATAAAGATTCTGAATAGTATGGCATGCAGATTCTAAAAAGTATGTTATAAAGATTCTGGAAAGTATGGTATTAAGATTCTGAAAAGTATGCAATGAAGATTCTGACAAGTATGGCATAAAAAATATGTAAAGTATGGCATGAAGATTCTGTAATATATGGCATGAAGATTTTTAAAAGTATAGCATAAAGATTCCGGAACCTATGTCATAAAGGTTCTGAAGCGTATGGCATGAAGATTGTGAAAAGTATGTCATGAAGATTTTAAAAAGTATGTCATGAAGATTGTGAAAAGTATGGCATGCAGATTCTGAAAAGCATGTTTTAAAGATTCTGAAAAGTATGGTATGAAGATTCTAAAAAGTATGTCATGAAGATTCTGAAATGCATGGCATAAAGATTTTGAAAAGTATAGCATGAAGTTTCTGAAAAAAAGGCATGAAGGTTCTGAAAAGTATGACATGAAGATTCTGAAAAGTATGTCATAAAGATTCTGAAAAGTATGGCATAAAGATTCCGAAAAGTATGGAATGAAGATTTTTTAAAGTATGGCATGAAGATTCTAAAAAGTATATCATAAAGATTCTGTACAATATGTCATGCAGATTCTGAAAAGTATGTCATGAAGATTCTGAAAAGTATAGCATAAAGGTTCTGAAAAGTATGGCATAAAGATTCTGTAAAATATGGCATAAAGATTTTTGAAAGCATAGCATGAAAATTCTGAAAACTATGTCATAAAGGTTTTGAAAAGTATGGCATAAAGATTGTGAAAAGTATGTCATAAAGATTCTGAAAAGTATGGTATGAAGATTCTGAAAAGTATGGCATGAAGATTCTGAAAAGTATAGCATCAGGATTCTGTAAAGTATGGCATGAAGATTCTCAAAAGTATAGCATGAAGATTCTGAAAAGTATGGCATACAGATTTTAAAAAGTATGTCATGAAGATTCTGAAATGCATGGCATGAAGATTTTAAAAAGTATAGCGCAAAGATTCTGAAAACTATAGCATGAAGGTTCTGAAAAGTATGGAATGAAGATTCTAAAAAGTATGCCATAAAGATTCTGAAACGTATGCCATTTAGATTCTGAAAAGTATGTCATGAAAATTTTGAAAAGTATGGCATAAAGATTTCGAAAAGTATGGCATGAAGATTCTGAAAAGTATGGAATGAAGATTCTGCAAAGTATGTCATGAAGATTCTGGAAAGTATGTCATAAAGATTCTGTAAAGTATGGAATGAAGATTCTCAAAAGTATAGCTAAAAATTCTGAAAATCATAGCATGAAGGTTCAAAAAAGTATGGCATTAAAATTCTGTAAAGTATGGCATAGAGATTCTGTAAAGTATGGCATGAAGATTCTCAGAAGTATAGCATTAAGATTCCGAAAACTATGGCATGAAGGTTCTGAAAAGTATGGCATAAAGATTCTGAAAAGTATGTCATAAAGATTTTCAAAAGTACGTTTTTTTGAAAAGTATGGCGTGCAGGTTCTAAAAAGTATGTCATAAAGGTTCTGAAAAAGTATAACATGAAAATTCTGAAAATTATGTCATAAAGATTCTGTAAAGTATGGAATAAAGATTCTCAAAAGTATAGCTGAAGATTTTAAAAAGTATGGCATAAAGTTTTTAAAAAGTATGGCACGAAGATTTTGAAAAGTATGGCATAAAGATTCTGTAAAGTATGGCATTAAAATTCTTGAAAGTATAGAACAAAGATCCAGAAAACTATGGCATAAAGGTTCTGATAAGTATGGCATGAAGATTCTGAAAAGTATTGCATGAAGATTCTGAAAAGTATGGCATGAAGATTATAAAAAGTATGGCATAAAGATTCTGTGTAATATAGCATGAAGATACTCAAAAATATAGCATAAAGATTCCGAAAACTGTGTCATGAAGGTTTTATGAAGTATGGCATGAAGATTCTGAAAAGCATGTCATGAAGATTCTGAAAAGTATGTAATAAAAATTTTAAAAAGTATAGCATGCAAATTCTGGAATGTATGTCATGAAGATTCTAAAAAGTATGACCCGAAGATTCTAAAAAGTATGGCATAAAGATTCTGAAAAGTATGGCATGACGATTCTGAAAAATTCTGTAACGTATGGAATGAAGATTCTCAAAAGTATAGCTAAAGATACTGAGAAGTATTGCACGAAGGTTTTGGAAAGTATGGCATAAAGATTCCAAAAAGTACACAATGAAGATTTCAAAAAGTATGTCATGAAGATTCTGAAAAGTATGATTAATTTGTAATCGATTAATAAACGCTATTGTTTTGCGCCTTGTAAAAGTACGTTTCAAAATATTCCTATTTTCCTAATTTTAATATTTTCATGCTAAATGTCAATTCCTTTACGTATCTGATGATTATAAACTGAGTCTGTGAATGTTTACATCTTTTTATTTGCTGTTCCGAAAAAGATAAGACGTTTGTGATAGACTGGTGTTCTCAACAAGCAATTTTAGAGCCTAGCAAATGAAAAAAGAATAATTCTTCCTTAGTATTTTTCGCAGTAAAATGTTTTTAATTGTTATATAATTGGAAAATTATTGAATTTGAAACGTCTAAATTAGAAATATTGTCTGAACATTAAAAACAGAATTTTTTCGTTTAAAAATGAAAAGAATAAAACTGTGAGACTAGACGACGGCCATTTACAAAATAAATCTAAAAGAAGAAAACACATTTCAATTTATGATTTTCTTGAAAAACTTAATTTTAAAAATAAAAAAGCCGCATTTAAGGCTGCCAGTTCAAGGACAGAATAAACTTTCTGCAAGGTATTTTCCAAAGTATCAATTATACACTAGAGTACTTGAGCTTGCCATGTTATTATTTCTTATATTGAATTGAAGCATTTTTTTACATTTTTCAGCTAACTCGATCTAAAGAAAAAAGTTTAATTTTCAAACACAAAAATCAATTCTTAACCAAAGTAGATGAATTTTCAAACAAGAAAAATAATATGCTACTAAAGCAAGATGAATTTTCAACTTGAAAATATAAATTTTCAAGCAAAAGAAAAACGAATTAAAAAAAAACAGTTGAATTTTCAACAAAAACAAAAATAAATTTTTATGAAAAAAGATTAATTTTCAAAGAAAAAGAATAATTTTCTACAAAAAAGACAAATTTTCAAATAAAACAAAAATACTTTTTTCCACTGCAAATTTTAGAATATGCTTAAGTTTTCAGCTTTAAAAATTAATTTCTAGTCAAAAAAAAAAAACAATTTTTCTACAAATTAGTTCAATTTTCAAACATAAAAATGAAGTCTTAACCAAAGTAGATACATTTTCAAACAAGAGTAATAATTTTTACCAAACAGTGATGAATTTTCACTTAGAAAAGATAAATTTTTAAGCAAAAAAAAGTAATTTTGAACCAAAAAAAAAAAATTTAATAAAATAGTCGAATTTTCAACAAAAATAAATTTTCATGTAAAAGGATTAATTTTCAAAGAAAAAGAATAATGTCTAACTGTGAAGACAAATTTTCGACCAGAACAAAAATGAATATTTAAGCTGCAAATTTTAGTATATACTACACTTTTCAGGTTTGAAAAAATAATTTCAAGCATAAACAAAAATTTCAACAGAATAGTTTAACTTTCAAACATAAAAATCAATTTCTAACCAAAATAGATGAATTTAAAAAAAAAGTATTTTTAACTGGGAAAGATAAATTTTTAAAAAAGGAAAAAAGAAATTAAAAAAAAAATATTTGAATTCAAAACCAAAGAAATCAGTTTTCAAACAGAGATTAATTTTCAATTCATAGTGTGGGGTGAAAAATTCAACTTTTTTTTTGTGTAAAATGCATGTAGTTTATTGAAAATTAATTTTTTTTGTTTAAGAAATTAATCGTCTCTTTTTAAAATGTTATCTTTCTGTCTGTGAATCTATTTTGTTTATACCGTCTCGTTTTGTTCATTTTAATTAATTTTAATTATTTTTAAATTTCTTGCCAACTTTCACACAAGAAGTTTAAAAATATTTTATAAATTTTTGTATATCTTTCAAAGTTTCAAAAATATTTCTAATCTCTTCAAAAATCCAAAGACTCTCAAATATCTTTGACAATGACTTAAATTATTGATAAAATTTTGAATTAACTTTTAAAATTCGAAAAACTTGTCTTAAAATCTGGCAAATTTTTCTTGAAATAAGATATTCGACAATGTAAATTATCTATGCAGAGAAATTCCGTAATTATAAAATTTTCGAATCTATACAATTAAAACAATTTTCAATAATAAATGATAAATAAATTAAGTGACTTATACTTGACGACCATATTTTTTATTTATTACTGAAACAATTTTTTATTGTTATTATACGGAAATTTTTTAATTCTTAGATTTTTAATATTGTCATAAATTTTTCAATTTCAGAATTTTTACTTTCCGCAATTTTATAATGTCTGAAATTTTCTGCTTTGAATATTTTCTTTTTCAAGAATTTGACAGTTTAAAAATTTTTTTGTCGTGATTTTTCAATCATCCGATTTTTTATAACTTTGAAATCTTTTTAACATCTCTTTAAAATTTAATTTTTTCAAATAAAAAATCATAAGCAATTTTCCGAGGAAAATTGCCTTGAAGTATTGGAGACTTGTTTTTAAAAATTTTGAAAACATTTTAAAATTAAAAAATATTTCAGTCAAATTAAAATTTCATGCAAAAATAATTTTAGAAAGTTTAAAAGATATTGAGGACTGTTTGATGTTTGAAAACAATTTGAAATATTTCATAAATGATCAGAAATCTTCCAAAGTTTAAAAGTATTTGTAATCTCTTTCGGATATTTAAGGATTTTAGGAAATTTAGAGAATTTCCAGGAATTCGGAATAATCAAAAGCGAAACCAAGCAGATAAATTGAAAAAAAATTCTTGAACTTTCATCAAAAAATATTTTTCAGTTAAAGCAGGAAAAAATTTTATTTACATTATGTTTTGAATTATTCCTAAAACTTTTTAAAATCTTTTCAACTTGAAGACATTGCCCTTCAATTTTCCAGATTTCTTTTGGTATATTTAGAAATATTTTAAAATGCTTTGAATTTTTTTTACTCTTTCTTTGAAAATCAATTATTCAAAAAAATGTGATTTTAAGTTTTCTGAAAAATTATAAGACATCATTTTTATTATCTTAAAACCTTTTGAAATCGTAAAAAAGCTGCGAAATTTTATTTGGAAATCTTTTTTTGAAAATTTGTCTTTCTGGTTATCACTTGTATAATTTCCGATGCTTTGAAAGGAACCACCTTAATTTAAACAAAATCACAAAATGTAGAGCATTTCAAAAATTCAAAAAACAAATTTCTAGGATATTTATAAATTGTTTTCAAAGGTTGTGACAGGTGACAAAAAGGCTTACAATTTTTAATAAATACATTTTTAATTTAATGAATATTAAAAAGTTACAGGATTTTTTTGATTTCCAGTAAACATAATTGTTATTAATTTCCATCAATAAAATTTGAAAATATTTTTATGGACTCTTTTATGGATTCTTTTATGGACTTTAATCACAACTCCTGGAAATTAGTCGGCAGATATAAATATGGTGATCTCATACATTAAAGCAATTAACGCTTTTAACAAAGGTGAAGAAATGATAGTAGAACTTTGTGTGTGTATTAATAATTAGGAGTATAATTTATTACATTATTTTTTTCGAATCGCGACGTACCAAGTTTTATGCAAATATGTTACCAAAAGATTAATTATCCCTGTATGTTGTAACTTTTAAGTTTTTAATTTTTCCGAAATGACATTTTTGTAAAAGTCTAGCTGCTAGGTAATTTTGGGGATACAAGAATAAATGAAAACAGAGGAAGAGTAGTTAGCTTATGCTTAGAAAATGTCTTATTTATTAGAAATACTTGGTTTAGGCATAAAATGATCCACATGTACACTTGGTGTAAGGGAAATAGACGCACTATAATTGACTTTGTTGTTGCGGACAAAAGACTTAGAGAACAAGTGAAAGATACAAGGGTCATGGTCATGAGGGGTTTTCAGTGCAATACTGATCATTACTTTCTAGTCTCCGAAATAAACTTAGGTCAAGGATAGAGAAGAAAGAGAATAAAAAAAAACGAACGCGAAACAAAATCGAAAAACTACAAGATCTGGAAGTGGGAAAAGATTTTCAAAATACGAGGAACGAACGCATATATAGGACAACTTGGGTAGAGCTTTCACGCAATAAAGATATAGAAGGCGCATGGATTATGTTCAGGGCTATTATTGTTAGATGTGCTACTAAAGTATGTAGTAC
>JAUELO010458787.1:0-12620 GCA_032357855.1 Amphibolips quercusostensackenii
TTGAATTAAAAAAATTTTTTTTGAGGATGTGTCCTAGAGTGACCACATCCATATTTTACATAAACATTCCTGAGAATATTCTTCATAAGATATATTTTTGTTGAATTTTTTGAAGGTGTGGAGCAATGTAAAAAAAATCGCGCATGCTACACTTCGCACCGTTACGGTGCACTGCTCCCGACCGCATACTTTAGGACACTACCATATTGCATTTTCTCATGTTCAAAAGTAAAGTGTTATCTAATTATGATACTTGAAAAGCCATTTTTGTTGCATTTATGAAGGAGAAAAGAAATATAATAATGTAGTTTTCTCGAAAGTGGCTTGACCGATTCTGACGAACAAGTTTCAAAAAAATTTCGGGTAAAACAAAGTTCTTTAAATAAAAAATTTTTTTTTGAGGATGTGTCCTAGAGTGACGAACGACATCCATATTTTACATAAACATTCCTGAGAATATCCTTTATAAGATATATTTTTGTTGAATTTTTTGAAGGGGTGGAGCAATGTAAAAAAAATCGCGCATGCAACACTCCGCACCGTTACTGCGCACTGTTTCCCAACGCATACTTTAATACGCTGCCCTAATGCATTTTTTCATGTTCAAAAGTGAAGTTTCTTTTAAAGAAAATCCTCCAAAAATCACTTTGGTGAAATTTATTGAGAAAAAGAATAATAAAAAATTAGTTTTTCTCGAAAAGGGCTTGACCGATTTAGTTGAAAAAACTGTAAGTTGTAAAAACTAATAAGACTATCACAAAAAGTGTAAAAAAATGTTGTTTTATTTCAGGAAAAAAATATTATAAATTTTTCAAAAAAAATTTTTTGAGGTTATGTTCTGGAGTGACCACATCCATATTTTACGTAAACATTCCTTAGAATATTCTTTAAACCATATATTTTTGCTGAATTTTTCAAGGCGTGGAACAATGTAAAAAAGTAAAAATCGCACATGCAACATTCCGCACTGTTACAATCCACTACTCTCGACCGCATACTTTGGGAATGAAATTTTCACGGTCAGCAATAAAGTTTCTTTCAGTGATAACCATGAACATTAATTTTTGTAGGATTTATGAAGAGGGGAAAAAAATAAAAAAATGGGTTTCTCTTGAAAAGGGCTTGAACGTAACGGTGCGGAATGTTGCGTGCGCGTTATAAAGGATATTCTAGAAAATGCTTATATAAAATATGAATGTTATCACTCTCTAACATAATCTCAAATTTCGTTGGAAAAATTCAAAAATTTTTCTTACGCGAAATTGTTTTCAATTTTTTTTTTATAGCCTTATTAGTGTCCACAACTTATTTTTCTTTTCCCCTCCATAACTACCACGAAAATGAATTTTCAGGATCATGATGCATCGTGTGCATCGTAACGGTGCGGAGTGTTGCATGCGCGATTTTTATTTTATTTTTTTCACATTGTTTCACCACTTTAAAAAATTCAACGAAAATATATGTTATAGAGAATATTATGTGGAATATTTATGTAAAATAGGGATGTGATCACCTTAAAACATAACCTCAAAATTTTTTTTGAAAAATTCAAAATTTTTCTCAGACCCGAAATTTTTTTCGCACCGGAAAATTTTTTTTTTAAATATTCTTATTAGTGTCTATAACATATATTTTGTTCATTGAAATTGGTCAAGCCTATTCAGCGTTATCGTTGGGAGATATTTTACTTCACATGAATGCGAATCTATATAAGAGGAATTTTATATTAATACGTGCGGGGGCAGACTTTGTATACTTAGCTGGCTGTGTCCTTTAACAGTTTTGTAAAAATTAATATTTTTTGCTGAAAATTCGTATTTTTGTTGAAAAATTCATCTTTTTGGTAGAAAATTTAACTATTTGTTTTAAAAAACATCTTTTTTGGTGGAAACATCAACTATTCGTTTGAAAGTTAAACTACTTTGTTAAAAATTTATTTTTTTAAGATTCATCTCTATAGTGGAAAATTTAACTATTCCTAATGAAAATTTTGTTTTTTTCAAAAAATAATTATTTTATCTGATAACGGAACCAACCCGTTTTTGGTAGTTAATTTATTCTTTATAAGTTTGTTCTTTTTGTTTCAAACTTCAACTATTTTGTTTAAAATTCGTTTTGTTTGGTTGAATTGAATTGGATAAATATAAGTTCTTTGTTGTTGTTAAAAATTCATATTTTTGGTTAAAAATTGAATAATTCTGGTAGAAAAATTAACTATTTAGTAGAAAATTTCACTGTTTGTTCAAAAAACATATTTTTTGTTGAAATATCACCTATTCAGTTGAAAGCTAAATAACTTTGTTAAATAGTCATTTTTGAAAGATTCATTTCCATGGTGGAAAATTTAATTATTTTGTTAAAAAACATTTTCTTTGTTATAAAATCAATTTTTAATCTGAAAATGATACTAGTCTGTTTTTGATGAAAATTCATCCTTCATAAATTGAAAATTTAACAATTTGGCAGATAATTAACGTACTTTGTTGAAAATTTATATTTTTAGGTAAAAATTAATCTTTTTTGTTAAAATTATTTTTTTTTGTTTAGGTCTAAACTATTGGATTAAAAATTCGTCTTTTTTGGTTGTATTCAATTGGTTGAAGATTCGTTTTTTTTTTGTTAAAAATTAATCGTTCGACTTTTTATCCTGTAAACCTAACTCTTTTTTTTTTTAATAATTTCTTTGTGTAGAAAATTAATTTTATTTGTTGAAAATTTATTTATGTAGGTTAAAAATTGAACTGTTTTTTTTTCATATTAAGTTTATATTTAATAGGTTTCATAGAAAAATACTAATATCTACAAAAAAAATGACAAAAATGTTCAATTTGCAAAAGCTATATTTATAGTTTTTCTGATAAAACTATAATTTTTGTACAAAATTTGTTATGTCATAAATTACAAATTTCTCATAAGAACCAGGAAAAATTAGAGCCTCAAATGTTTAATTTTTTACAATTTTATATAAAAACGTTATCCTCGTAAAACAATATCCTCGCAGAAAAATTATCAAAAACACCCTTCGAAAGAAAGGCCTACTAATCAGTTCTTACTTATATTATTTAAAAACTTTTTAAAATTTTTGAATTTCAATCATTTCTTTTTTCAGTAAAAAAATTAATTTGTATCAATTCGAAAATTTTAAATTCGTCGTGAAGTATACTAAATTAATTATGAAGTATTTGAAGTTCGAAAATATACAGTTAATTTTATCAATCAACTCTTTATCGTAATTAGAATTAGTAATAATTTGTGAGTCCAAGTCGACAGATTAAATTGTATTATAATAAAATGTACTGTATTCTTTTGTTTAAAAACTACATCGCGCCCCTCCCCCTCTTCTAGGTTAATTTGTTTACGAGAATTGAAAAATAATATTTTTTGAAAATATACATTTTCATACAAGGAAGATGATTGTTGAACCAAGTAGTTAAATTTACAACATACACAAAAATTAATTTCACAAAATATTTTACCAACTAAATAGTTGAACTTTGAAGCGAAAAAGACGAATTTGTAACACAAATGAATTTTCAACTTACAAAGACGAACTTTTAACAAAATGGTCGAATTTTCAAACAGAAAAGATAAATTTTCTAGAAAGCAGTTGAATATTAACCAAGAACTTTTTTGCCGAAAAAAGGTGAATTTTTAATCTTAAAAAGATGAATTTTTAATAAAGCAATGGAATTTTCGAAGAAAAAAGATGACCTTTTGACAAAATGCTTGAATTTTCATAAAAATGATAGAATTTGTAACCACATAGTAGATGCTCCGATGCAAAGATGAATTTTCAACAAAATCAGAATTAATTATCAGCAAAAAAGTTAAAAAAAAAAAAAAAATAGTTGAATTTTAAATTTAAAAGGTCGAACTTTTTACCCCAAAAGACGGATGTTCAATATAACAGTTAAACTAAAAAAAATTAAGTAAATTTTCTTCAAAGTAGATGGATTTTCATCAAAATAATAAAATTTTTAACTAAATTTATGAAAAATGTAATAGTTGCTATTTCAACCAAATCATATTTTAATTTTAAATCAAAAACACGAATCTTCAGTCAAGAGAGAAAAAAATGCCAAACAAATTGTTTAAATTTCGAACTAAAAAGGTAAATTTTCCAGAAAAACAGTGAAATTCTTGATCCGAAAATATGAATTTTCAACCTAAAAGTTAATTTTTAACAAAACAGTTAAAGTTGATATGCAAAGAATAGAATTTTTTTAAACAAAAAGTTTAATAAAAAAGAAAATAGTAAAATTATTGACAAAATAATTCAAATTTCGAAAAAAAATTTTTGAGTCAAGGGAACACAAAATGTCAACCAAATTGTTGAATTATTCAACCAAAAAGGCGAAATCTCTATAAAATAGGTAAATTTTCATCGATGAAGTTTATTTTTAACCAATTAGTTAAATTCTCTAAGAAAATAATGTATTTTCAACCGAAAAAGACGAATTTTCAAAAAACAATTAAATTTTTAGGACAAAAAGACTAATTTTGTACAAAAAAGTTATATTAAATTACTTTTTCAGTTGTGAAAATCGATTTTAAACCAATTGAATATTGCAAAAATAGCCTAATACTGTATAACTTTCAATAATATATTTTTTAACCTTTTTATAAAAAGAATTGTGGTTTACGAATCTCTCGGTGATACCTGAAGTAAATAATTGAGAAAGAATCCAAGATGGCGGTGAATTTAAATGTTCAAAAAAGCTCAATACAGTATTTTTCAATAAAATATTTTAAAACTTTTCTATAAAAAGAAGTTTTACTTCAGAAATCATTCTATGACACCAGAAGTTCACAATTTAAAAAAAGTCTAAGGTGGCGGCCAATCGTACATTCAAAAAATAGCTCATTTCTGTATTTTACAATGAAATAAATTGAAAGTTTACTATAAAAAAAAGTTTGACTTTAGAAATCATCCTATGACACTAGAAGTTCATAATTTAAAAAAATAGAAGATTGCGGCCAATTGAAAATTTAAAAAATAGCTTATTACTGTAGTTCTATATGAAATATTCTAGAATTTCATCATGAAAAGAAGTTCGACTTTAGAAATCATCCAATGACACCAGAAGTTTAAATATTTAAAAAAGTCTAATATTGCACCAATTAAATATTTAAAAGATAGTCCTTTACTGTACTTTTACATAAAATATTTAGAAACTTTGGTAGGAATGAAGTTTGACTTTAGAAATCATCCTATGATACCAGAAGTTCAAATATTCAAAAAAGTCCAAGATGGCACCAATTAAATATTCAAGAAATAGTCCTTTGCTGTACTTAAGCATAAAATATTTAGAAACTTTTGTATGAATAAAGTTTGACTTTAGAAATCATCTAATGACACCAGAAGTTCAAAATTTTGAAAAAATAGAAGATTGCGGTCAATTGAAAATTTAAAAATAGCTCATTACTGTGTTCTATAAGAATATTTTAAAACTTTACCATGAAAAGAAGTTTGACTTTAAAAATCATCCTATGACACCAGAACTTCAAATATTTGTGAAAGTTAAAGATGGCACCAATTCAATATTCAAAGAAAGTCCATTGCTGTACTTTCAAATAAAATATTGAAAAATTTTGATATAAATGAAAATTGGCTTTTAAAATCATCCTATGACACCAGAAGTTCAAATATTTGAAAAAGACTAAGATGGCACCAATTAAATATTCAAAAGATAGTCCTTTGCTGTACTTTTGAATAAAATATTTAATACTTTGGTAGCAATGAAGTTTGACTTTAGAAATCATCCTATGACACCAGAAGTTCAAATATTTGAATAAGTCCAAGATGGCACCAATTAAATATTCAAGAAATAGTCCTTTGCTGTTTTTTTAAGTAAAATATTTAGAAACTTTGGAATGAATAAAGTTTGACTTTAGAAATCATCCTATGACACCAGAAGTTCAAATATTTGAAAAATTTCAAGATGGCACCAATTAAATATTCAAAAAATAGTCCTTTGCTATACTTTTAAATAAAATATTTAAAACTTTGGCGACATTAAAGTTTCACTTTAGAAATCATCCTATAACACTACAAGTTAAAAATTTTGAAAAAATAGAAGATTGCGGTCAATTGAAAATTAAAAAAATAGCTCTTCACTGTAGTTTTAAATAAAATATTTTAAAACTTCACCGTGAAAAAAAGTTTGACTTTAGAAATAATCCTATGACACCAGAAGTTCAAAATTTTGAAAAAGTCCAAGATGGCACCAATTGAATATTCAAAAAATAGTCTATTGCTGTAATTTCAAATAAAATATTCAGAAACTTTGGTTTAAATAAAGTTTGTCTTTGGAAATCATCCTATGACACCAGAAGTTCAAAGTTTAAAAAAAATAGAAGATGACGGTCAATTTGAAAAACACAAAATACCTTATTATTGTAGTTCCTGAATGAAATATTTTTTAAACTTTAGCATAGAAAAAAGTTTGGTTTTAGAAACCATCCTATAACATCAGAAGTGCCAAATTTCGAAAGAGAAGAAGATGCCGGCCAATTAAATATTAGCTCATTCCTGTAGTTCCAAATAAAATATTCTAAAACTTTACTATAAAAAAAGTTTGACTTTAGGAATCATCCTATAACACCAGAAGTGCAAAATTTTAAAAAAGAAGAAGATGCCGGCCAATTGAATATTTAAAAAAAAACTTATTACTGTAGTTTTTATTGAAATATTTCAAAACTTTACCATGAAAAAAAGGTGTGCTTTAGAAATCATCCTATGACACCAGATGTTTAATATTTTGAAAAAGTTTGAAATAGCAGACAGTTTAATTTAAAAAAATAGCTTATTATTGTAGTTCTAAATAGAATATTTTAAAAATTTACCATGAAAAGAAGTTTGACTTTAGAAATCATTATAGGATGCCAGAAGTTTAAAATTTTGAAAAAGTCTAAGATAGCGCCCAATTCAACATTCGAAAAATAGCTCGTTTCTGTATTTTACAATGCAATAGTTTAAAAGCTTACTATAAAAAAAAGTTTGAATTTAGAAACCATCATATGACACCAAACGTTCAAAATTTTGAAAAAGTCCAAGATAGCAGCAATTGAATATTCAACAAATAGTTTATGGCTGTACTTCTAAATAAAATATTCAGAAAATTTGGTTTGAATAAAGTTTGGCTTTAGAAATCATCCTATGACACCAGAAGTTCAAAGTTTAGAAAAAATAGGAAATGGCGGTCAATTAAAAAAAAAACCTCATTATTGTAGTTCTAAATGAAATATTTTTAAAACTTTAGTAAAAAAAGAATTTTGGTTTTAGAAATTATCCTATGACACCAGATGTTCAAAATTTTGAAAAAGTCTAAGATGGTGGCCAATGGAATATTAGATCATTCTTATAGTTCCAAATGAAATATTTTAAATTTTTACTATAAAAACAGTTTGACTTAGAAATCATTCTATAACACCAGAAGTGTAAAATTTTGAAAAAAGAGAAGATGCCGGCCAATTGAATATTTTTAAAAACTTATTACTGTATTTTTTATTGAAATATTTTTGAACTTCACTATAAAAATAAGATTGACTTTAGAAATCATCCTATGACACCAGAAGTTTAAATACTTGTGAAAGTTAAAGATGGCACCAATTCAATATTTAAAGAAAGTCGATTGCTGTACTTTCAAATGAAATATTAAAAAATTTTGATATAAATGAAAATTAGCTTTCAAAATCATCCTATGACACAGGATGTTCAAATATTTGAAAAAGTCAAAGATGGCACCAATTAAATATTCAAAAGATTGTCCTTTGCTGTACTTTTACATAAAATATTTAGAAACTTTGGTATGAATAAAGTTTGACTTTAGAAATCATCCTATGACACCAGAAGTTCAAATATTTGAAATGTTCAAGATGGCACCAATTAAATATTCAAGAAATAGTCCTTTGCTGTAATTTTAAATAAAATATTTAGAAACTTATGTATGAATAAAGTTTGACTTTAGAAATCATCTCATGACACCAGAAGTTGAAAATTTTGAAAGAATAGAAGACGGCGGTCAATTGAAAATTTAAAAAAATAGCTCATTTCTTTAGTTCTAAATGAAATATTTTGAAATTTTACCATGAAAAAAAGTTTGACTTTAGAAATCATCCTATGATACCAGAAGTTCAAATATTTAAAAAAAGTCCAAGATGGCACCAATTAAGTATTTAAAAGATAGCCCTTTGCTGTACTTAAACATAAAATATTTAGAAACTTTTGTATGAATAAAGTTTGACTTTAGAAATCATCTTATGACACCAGAAGTTCTAAATTTTGAAAAAATAGAAGATTGCGGTCAATTGCAAATTTAAAAAATAGCTCATTACTGGGTTCTATGAAATATTTTAAAACTTTACCATGAAAAGAAGTTTGACTTTAAAAATCATCCTATGACACCAGAAGTTCAAATATTTGTGAAAGTTAAAGATGGCACCAATTCAATATTCAAAAAAAGTCAATTGCTGTACTTTCAAATAAAATATTTAAAAATTTTGATATAAATGAAAATTGGCTTTCAAAATCATCCTATGACACCAGAAGTTCAAATATTTGAAAAAGTCCAAGATAGCACCAATTAAATATTCGAAAGATAGTCCTTTGCTGTACTTTTAAATAAAATATTTAAAACTTTGATAGCAATGAAGTTTGACTTTAGAAATCATCCATGACACCAGAAGTTCAAATATTTGTGAAAGTTAAAGATGGCACCAATTCAATATTCAAAGAAAGTCCATTGCTGTACTTTCAAATGAAATATTAAAAAATTTTGATGTAAATCAAAATTGGCTTTCAAAATCATCCTATGACACCAGAAGTTCAAATATTTGAATAAGTCCAAGATAGCACCAATTAAATATTCAAAAGATAGTCCTTTGCTGTACTTTTAAATAAAATATTTAAAACTTTGATAGCAATGGAGTTTGACTTTAGAAATCATCCTATAACACCAGAAGTTAAAAATTTTGAAAAAATAGAAGATTGCGGTCAATTGAAAATTTAAAAAATAGCTCTTCACTGTAGTTTTAAATCAAATATTTTAAAACTTCACCATGAAAAAAAATTTGACTTTAGAAATCATCCTATGACACCAGAAGTTTAAATATTAGAAAAAGTCCAAGATAGCACCAATTAAATATTGAAAAGATAGTCCTTAGCTCTTCTTTCAAACACAATATTTAGGAACTTTGGTAGGAATGAAGTTTGACTTTAGTAATCATCCTATGACACAAGAAGTTTAAAATTTTGAAAAAGTCTGAGATAGCGGACAATTGAATGTTCAAAAAATAGCTTATTATTGCAGTTCTGAATATAATGTTAAAAGATAGCTTATTATTGTAGGTTTAAATACAATATGTTAAAACTTCAGCATTAAAGGAAGCTTGACTTTAGAAATATTCCTATGACACCAGACGTTCAAAATTTCGAAAAAGTCTAAGATGGCGGCCAATTGAACATTCAAAAATAGCTCATTTCTGTATTTCACAATGCAATTATTTAAAAGATTACTATAAAAAAAGTTTGACTTTAGAAATCATCCTATGACACCAGAAGTTCAAAATTTTGAAAAAGTACAAGATAGCAGCACTTGAATATTCAACAAATAGTTTATTACTGTACTTTTAAATAAAATATTCAGAAAATTTGGTTCGAATAAAGTTTGGCTTTAGAAATCATCCTATGACACCAGAAGTTCAAAGTTTAAAAAAAATAGGAAATGGCGATCAATTAAAAAAAAAAACCTTATTATTGTAGTTCTGAATATAATATTTCAAGACTTTAGTATAAAAAGAATTTTGGTTTCAGAAATCATCCTATGACACCAGATGTTCAAAATTTTGAAAAAGTCTAAGATGGCGGCCAATGGAATATTAGCTCATTCCTATAGTTCCAAATAAAATATTTTAAAACTGTACTATAAAAACAGTTTGACTTTGGAAATCATTTTATAACACCAGAAGTGCAAAATTTTGAAAAAAGAGAAGACGCCGGCCAATTTAATATTTTTAAAAACTTATTACTGTTTTTTTTTATTGAAATATTATTAAACTTCACTATTAAAATAATGTTGACTTTAGAAATCATCCTATGACACCAGAAGTTCAAAATTTTGAAAAAGTGCAAGATGGAGCCAATTGAATATTCAAAAAAAAGTCCATTGCTGTACTTTTAAATAATATGTTCAGAAACTTTGGTTTGAATAAAGTTTGGTTTCAGAAATCATCCTATGACACCAGAATTTCAAAATTTTGAAAAAGTCCAAGATGGCGGCCTATGGAATATTAGCTCATTCCTGTAGTTCGAAATGAAATATTTTTAAACTTTGCAATAAAGAAAGTTTGACTTTAAAAATAATTCTATAACACCAAAAGTGCAAAATTTTGGAAAAAAGAGAAGATGCCGGCCAATTAAATATTTTTAAAAACTTATTAGCGTAGTTTTCATTAAAATACTTTAAAACTTTACTATAAAAAGAAGTTTAACTTTAGAAATCATCCTATCATACCAGAAGTTTGAAATTTTGAAAAAGTTTAACATAGCGGACAATTTAATGTTCAAGCAATATCATTTTTGGTACCAAAAGTTCAAAATTTCGAAAAACTCTAAGGTGGCGGCCAATTGAATATTAAAAAAATAGCTCATTTTGTATTTTACAATGCAATAGTTTACAAGTTTATTCAAAAAAAAGTTTGACTTTAGAAATCATCCTATGGCACCAGAAGCTTAAAATTTTTCAAAGTCAAAGATGGTGACGAATTGAATATAAAAAAATAGCTCATTACTGCATTTCTAAATAGAATATTTTAAAACTTCACCATAAAAGAAAAGGTTGACTCTAGAAATCATTCCATGACACCAGAAGTTCAAAATTTTGAAAAAGTCCAAGATGGCACCAATTGAATATTCAAAAAATAGTCCGTTGCTGTACTTTTAAATAAAATACTTAGAAACTTTGGTATGAATAAAGTTTAGCTTCAGAAATCATCCTATAAACCAGAAGTTCAAAGTTTTGAAAAAATAGAGATGGAGTTCAATTGAAAATCCGAAAAATAGCTCATTATTATAGTTCTGAATAAAATGTTTTAAAACTTAAGTATAAAAAGAAGTTTGGATTTAGAAATCATCCTATGATACCAGATGTTCAAAATTTTGAAAAAGTCTAAGATGGCGGCCAATGGAATATTAGGTAATTCCTATAGTTTTAAATGAAATATTTTAAAACTTTACTATAAAAACAGTTTGACTTTGGAAATCATTTTATAACACAAGAAGTGCAAAATTTAAAAAAAAGAGAAGATGCCGGCCAATTGAATATTTTTAAAAACTTATTAGGGTATTTTTTATTGAAATACTTAAAAAATTTACTATAAAAAGAAGGTTGACTACAGAAATCATCCTATGATACCAGATGTTCAAAAATTTGAAAAAGTCTAAGATGGCGGCCTATGGAATATTAGTTCATTCCTGTAGTTCCAAATAAAATATTTTAAAACTTAACTATGAAAAAAGTTTCACTTTAGAAATCATTTTATAACACAAGAAGTGCAAAATTTAAAAAAAAGAGAAGATGCCGGTCAATTAAATATTTCTAAAAACTTATTACGGTAGTTTTCATTGAAATACTTCAAAACTTAACTATAAAAGGCAGGTTGACTTTAGAAATCATCCTATGATACCAGATGTTCAAAATTTTGAAAAAGTCTAAGATGTCGGCCAATGGAATATTAGCTCATTCCTATAGTTTCAAATGAAATATTTTAAAACTTTACTATAAAAACAGTTTGACTTTGGAAATTATTTTATAACGCAAGTGCAAAATTTTGAAAAAAGAGAAGATGCAGTCCAATTAAATATTTTTAAAAACTTATTACTGTATTTTTTATTGAAACATTTTTAAACTTTACTATAAAAATAAGGTTGACTTTAGAAATCATCCTATGATACCAGAAGTTCAAAATTTTGAAAAAGTAGAAAAGGGCGGCTAATTGAACATTCAGAAAATAGCTCATGAGTTAAATTAGATATAAATAAAATCATAACTCAGTAGCTTATATCCTAAAACTTTACATTAAAAAGAAGGTTGACTATGGAAATCATCCCATGACACCAGAAGTTCAAAATTTTGAAAAACTCCAGGATGGCGGGCAATTAAATATTCAAGAAATAGCTCATTATTGTAGTTCTGAATAAAATATTCTAAATCTTTACTATAGAAGGAAGTGTGACTTCAGAAATAATCCTATGACTTTAGAAGTTCAAAATTTTGAAAAAGTCCAAGATGGCGGCCAATTGAATATTCAAAAAATAGCACATTACTTAAAATAAATATGAGTAAAATCATTACTTCATAGATTATATCTTGTAACTTTAATGTACAAAGAAGGTTGACTTTAAAAATCATCCCATGACACCAGAAGTTCACAATTTAAAAAAGTAAAATATGGCGGCCAATTAAATATTTAAAAAAAGTCCATCACTGTAGTTTTTAAACAAATGTTTTTACACTTCGCTATAAAATATTGTGGCTTTACAAAGCCTAACATGAGCCCTCAAGGCAAATATTTGAAAAAATCTAAAATGACGGCGAATCAAAAAGTTAAAAATTAACTCA
>JAUELO010458800.1:0-12619 GCA_032357855.1 Amphibolips quercusostensackenii
ATGTCTACGTTTTGAGACCCCCAGAACCAGAACAACAGGTCTTTACGAATGTGTATGTCTGTCTGTATGTCTGTATGTATGTATGTCTGTCTGCGAGCACGATACTTTAAAAAAAATTTATCTATTGGTTTGGCCTTTGGTAAACTCTTTAAGTGTCTTAAATTGAAGGTCAAGTTTTTTAGTCAGCCATTTTGGATGAAAATTCAAAAAGTGAGCACATTTAAAAAATTTTTGAAACAACTTTTTTTGAAATTAAAAATTCTATATACGTTTATAATAAGCACTTATAAAGACAAATAATATATTTTCATGACGCAAAATGACAAAAATCAGTGAAAGAAAAACGTTGCATTTCAAACACCTAAAAAAATTAGAAAAACAACTTTTTGAATTTTTCTGAAGAATCAAAAATTCTAATTTTGATTTCACAAAAAATAATTTTAAAAAATTCATTCTTTAGTCAAACTGTGCAAGATACGATGAAGATTATTCAATGAAAATTCTGCACCTAAAAAAGATCTACAAATTTGTTATCATTTACATTTTAAAGTGACGTTTGGTTTTTGCTGTATTTGTAAAAACAGCATTAAGAATAGAAAAATTAAATTTTCAGACAAACAACACAAGTTGTTTCAGGTTAACCCTAAAGAAGTGAACTGCAACGTTCACAAAACGTCGGCAAGATTTGTATTTTTTCACACGATTGAAACCCAAAAAAACTCTTTTATTATAATGAATCATTGTGAAAGCATTTCATCTATTATCAAAGGACTCTACGGGGAGAATTTTTTTACTAAAACTAACACCTTTAGTAAGCTGAGGTCTGCTCAAGGTGAGCTACTAACATCTTTAGCTTTTTTGAATCGATGCAGGGACAACAACCTTGTCATGAAATCCTCACGATTAGAGAACCATTTAGGAACATCTAAATCAAAATCAATTTTACATTGCACAAGTTTGCTTCTCTTTAAAGAAAGAATGAAGCATACTAAATTTTTTTTTAAACACTAACTTAAAGAAACTATTAAACCTTCACCTTTTACTATCTAATACATTCAGATTTGACATTTGGTCTACATTAGACCGCATATTTTTAGACCAATCCCAACGAATTATAGATCTTTTTACTTAAAAACAAAAAATGAAATTCGGCAAATTACTTCCAGTAAAGCACACACCACTAACAAACACAGTAAAAACCATCTCTAATCATCCTCTCAGCAACGGAATGATTTTAGCTCTGTCTAAAGGACATAAGTTTGCAGCAGCTCCTTCTAAAATCCCGAAAGAAGAAAGGTAGCCTAGCTACCTTCCTTATACTTAACAAAACAAGAAAAAAAAGCAATTAAGGAACTTAATCAGAACAAAGACATCATAATATTACCCGCAGATAAAGGCATGACAACTGTTATAATGAATAGAAAAGACTATAACAACAATATCATAGACCTTCTTATTGGCGATACATAAAAGAAACTTCAAAAAGACCCTACAACAAGAATAATCAGCAGAACAAAAACGCTTCTAAAAGAATCTAAGCATGACAAAAAAACAATATCTAAATTATTACCTAATAATCCCATCTCCCCAAAACTTTACGGACTTTTAAAAATCCACAAAGATAACATTCCACTCAGACCGATCGTCAGCGGAATAAACTCACCAACTTGCAACCTAGCACACTTCCTCGCCAAAAAACTAAAGCCGTTTACAGAAAAATTTATTACAAGCGTATGAAGCTCTTTTAACTTTATTAACAAAGTACAACAGATTCACATTCAACCCAAAGACATCCTAGTTAGTTTTGACATAGTATTTCTCTTTACAAAAGTACCAAGCTCTGATACAATCAATATTATTAAATTCTTTGCAAACTTTTCCTTCGATTTCATACCATTAATAGGACACTGTTCAAGGAATACTTACTTCTCCTTCAATGACCAATTCTATAAACAAACATCTGGAGCAGCAATAGGATCTTTAATCTCCCCTATAACAGCCAACATCTTTATGGAAAATATAGAAAATAAAATCTTTGGCCAATCCAAGCTTAAACCGGAACTTTGGTACCGTTACGTTGACGACACTTTTGTCATCTGGAGACATAGACTAGACAAACTATAAAATTTTTTTGACTTTATTAATCAATTACACCCCAATATCAAATTCACCATGGAAATTGAACAAAACGGAACATTGCCTTTTTTGGACTTACTAGTTTACAAAAAATCTAATAACACATTAGGACATAAGGTTTACAGAAAAACCACCCATACAAACAGATACCTACATGCCTCCTTCCACCACCACCCATTTCAAAAGCAATCGGTCATTAACTCCCTCGTTTACAGAGCTGTCTGCATAACAGATTAAGATAACTTACAAAAGGAATTACAAACCGTTAAACAAATCCTTATACAGAACGATTACACAAATAAACAAATTGATAAAGTAATAAGAAAATACACTTAAAATAACAAGTCAACACAATCTACTAGAGAAAGAGAGAGAAAAACGACCACCATTCTACCTTACATCCGAAGTGTCACAGAACAAATAGGAAGAATTCTCAACAAGCACAATATGCAAACCATATTCAAACTACCTGCAAAAATAGGACAACTTTTAAACAACCCTAAAGATAAAGAGACATCATTAAGTAATCCTGGAGTATATAAAATCCCTTGCTCTTGTGGCAAAGTCTACATTGGAGAAACCGGGAGAGCGGTGAGCTAGTGTGTAAAGGAACATGAAAGTGAAGTCAGGGGGATATAACACCAATCCGATCTAGCTTCTTATTCTCCCGGGTTTATGGAAAAAGACATGTTTAACCAATCACGTTTAACCAGCCTCCATAGTGGGGCGCTCTGGCTAATCACAGGCATCCTAAAAAGCATATATATAAGAACAACATGACTTGAAACTTCAGTTTCAGGCTAGCCCTGAAGAAGTGAACTGCAACGTTCTCGAAACGTCGGCAAGATTCGTATTTTTTCACACGATTGAAACCCGAAAAAATTCTTTTAATATAGAAAGTATTTGATCCGAAGTGGCGAAAGGACTGTAACGTGGAGTTTTGCATGCGCTCATATGCGCCATAAAATTTGTCTCGATAATTTGAAAATTGCCCAAGATATGGAGGTTCATCACAGAATCAACAGGTCCTAATGGACAATTTGGTTTGTGAGTTTATCAAGAAGAACAGTGATGTTACTTTTATCTGCATGTGTAATTAACAGTTGTTTTTTAGCTTCAATAAAAAATGGTGTTTTCTAAATGCTTTGCGAAAGAACCCTGTGAGAATGTGAAATTTTATTAGTGTGTAAAAAATGTTGTGCTATATTGAGAATTCTGTGTCTAACAGTATCACGATCAGCTATATTTTTAATTAATCTAATATTAGACTTAACGTCTTTTACCATGTCAAAAACTATATTACCTTTATTCGTTAAAAAGGATGAGATAAATTTATTCCGAAACCTTAAAGCGTCACTAACTTTATCAGAAATTTTTTTATTACTCAAATTAACGATCCAAGGATCATTATAACCTGCTTTATTTGCCTTCTTGTGTCTATTGATATTCAATTGTTTATAAGGATTGCTATCAGAAAATAAATTTTAAAACTTTTCATTTACTATTTGTGTGTTTTGACCAATTTTTTCATCATTGTTAAAATGATGTTCTAAAATTTCACTGTAGATATTGAATGGTAAAGAGTTTCTCAAGTTAATCTAAACATTATCAAGAATATTAGTGAGAAATTCTACATGAATATTCAAATCTTTGATCTCATTATTTAATAAGCGACGTTCTAAGGAGTCTAGCATAACATTAACATGATTAATAGCACGATTACTAAAAAACTGTTAATTTCTAATATTGTTAGTAGCATTGGTGATATTTTTTGTTAATAATTTGTGACTGCGACAGTTAACCAAAAAAAATTCTCTGGCTTTATTATTATTGATTGTTTTGTTTGAATTATTGAATTTTTTAACATTAGTAAAAGTGTCAGGGTAATGTGTTTTTATTTTGTTAAAAAACATGATGATATGTATTCAAATGTGAAATTCAAAAAAGAGAGAGAAAAAGACTTGTAGAATTGACGAAGGATTAAGATTAAATAAGGCTCTAGATAAACAATGACCTACTTCAGACCATGTTCTTAACATGGCCAAATCCATTTGATCAACAACTGCAGGTAAACTTATTTTTTAATTTTGGTTTAAACTCACTTCTTTATCGTATATGTGTCGTTTGTATTAACGATATAATTTTTTTTCCCAGAACTAACACAAGAAAAAATATTTTGAGAACATTATATTTTTTTCAATCCGACATATTGGTTGTTTCCAATTTCTTGAAATCTGAAGATTTTATTATTGACATTGGATTTTGGTTTCTTGATGAGAAGAGCATGTGACTTTCGGAACGTCGACATAAATAGTTGAATAAAGGATCTTCTCAACATTATCAAGGTCTTTTCATCTGGTCTGAAGTAGTTCATACTTCATCTAAAGATTTATTTATTATAATTTATTAACTCAGACGCATCACATCTTACCTTACCTAACCATCTTTCAATATAATTATAATAAGGAAAAAGCATACAATCGTGACATTTTATTATCAGAATAACATTAGCAAGGAAAAATTTTGAAAATTAAAAAATATATAAACAAATTATAAGGTTATGAACCAGTTTGCCAATTATTAATTTAAGAGATAATTAAGAAATAATTTTTTGTTACAGAATTAGAATTTGTGACTGTTTGATCAATTATACCAAAAATATAAGTTACAAATAAACGAATAGAATTCCTTGATTCTATTTGAGAAGTAAGACAATTTTTGTCTGAGCTTAATTCTTATATAGCATGAATAAGCATTGTCGCATTTTTAATAAACTGTTAATTAATTAATGATATATCATTAAATTAATCTGCATACAGTACTAAATTCTTCATTTTGTCACACATAAGTTCAACAGGGAACATAAGTAATAAAAAAATCATATTATTCAGGATCCTGGATCAAATTCTATCCGGAGATCCCTTTATCAGTTTTTATATTGCAATTAAATTTACTTGGTGATTACGTGGGCTGATCAATAAAAAATTTTAATGAAAGGGATTATTATGTTTTTTTTGTAAATGTTAAAAGTGGGGCATGTGATCGTATTTAATGTGTTATTCGAAAAGCTCTTTATCAACTTTCATATCGCAAATATAGTTGTTTAGTGATATAAACGTGGGATAGATCGATAAGAAGTGAAAATAAGAGGGTTGATCATTGTTACTTCTTGATTTTAAATGTGGCGCATAGAAGCGCATTTGAAATCCCTTAGGGGAATCCCTTCATCACTCCGGATTGAAATGTTTTTACCTTGTTAGTCATAACTTTGTACAGTGTTATGACATCTATATCTTGGGAAATTTTGAAGATATTCAGAAAAATTTTTTGGCGCATATGAACGCATTTGAAACCTCATACGACAGTCCATTTTTCACTGCTAATCAACAACTTTTTATTTTGTTGGTAATCGCTTGGTTATCACCTAGTACAGCGTTATGATGTCCATATCGTAGGAAATTTTCAAGATATTCAGAAAATTTTAATGGCGAATATTAGCGCATTTGAAACCCCATACGACAGTCTCTTTATCACAGCGGATCAAACACTTTAAGTTTTGTTGGTCTAAATTTAACACCTGCGTCACACTGCCCCGCCCCCTAAAAATTCTATCTTTGTTAATTAGCTAGTGCAACATTTTTGATTGGTGGCGCATTTGAGCGCATTTGCAATTAAGACGGATAGCTATTTTGAATTCCAGAAAATGTTTTTATTTTTATAAAAATCGTGCCAGCCCCTCCCCCCTATTTTGATCTCTGATAACTTAGTTATTTTTGTGGCGCAACATTTTTTATTGGTGGCGCATATAAGCGCATTTACGGCGCAATTTACTGGGCTGTGAAAAAACCAAAAATTAAAAGTGGGGGGCAGGCGTAACGGACCTTAAAATTTTCAGCTTCATTAGACAGAACGTTGGATGAACAAAAAAAGGTTTATTTGTTACTACATTTATAGTATGAAGCTTACAGTTTGAACGAATATTGAAGCAAACCCGACTTGTGTTGATTTAACGTTATCTTGTTCATGCTTTATTTACAATACGCCGACTCTTTCTAGATTGCACAATTCTGAACACAATCAAACCGCTTAAAAGTTCAGGTTTAAAATATTAAATGAGATCTATCATACAATTTTAAAACTAAACATTTCAAAGCTTTAAAACAAAAAACTTATATTAAGTGAATCATGAATCAAAACTTCTTTGCGTCTAACATATGTTAATTAATAAGGAATCAATGATTGCGTATATTAAACCGTAGCTTAATTGTTCCAGCATTTTTTTAAGGAATATGTTATGTTTTATACTTAGTTTTAAAATTTTTATTATATAAGGTAGGCTTACCACTGAAATGCAGAAGAATACAAAAAAACAGGAACAGAGTGCTGATACGGATCTTCATGATTTTAGATAGATTTTGTAACTGCAAGTAAGAAAGAATTAACGTATGCACTGCTATATATAGATGCTTATCACTGTCGGATTAATCACCGTCATAATCACGCAAAAAAACTACAGAATTTTGAGAATAACCAATGTGTCGAGACTACGTGGACGATTTATGTCGACGTGTTTCAGGCTAGAACAAACAGTTAAAATTGAAATAACATGTAATAAACCTTGTACAGTGTCCTTATATTAATAAAACAGCAGGCTTAATGTCTCAAGAAAAATTAAATAATTATTAATACAAAAAATCGAGCCACCTAAATTTCAAAAATTTAATTATATTTTTGGATATCCATGAAAGTTTGCACAAGGTGGGTAACAGCTTACAAAAATACGAGTTTTGGGTCAAAATTCAAAAATGTAAATAGCTGACGCTGATTTCGAAAATCTTGTAACTATGGTTGATGTTTATGACATTAATTACACAAGGTTTTTCAAATAACAAAATGCGAATTTGACGTCAAAAACTATAAACTCAAAAATTAACAAAAATTAAAAAAATTCTATGTATTGGGTACATTTACTCGTACATGTGGCTATGAGAAAGTCTGTGATAATTTACAAACCCGTTCATACTGGATTTTCTCACCACCGTCGAACCAATAATGTGATATTAGTATCACACGGTCATTGGAAATAATAACGTCATGGAATGAAAACGAAAATCAACTTCACTTGCCGGCTTCGTTTATCCGGCTCGAAGGACCACTAATTTTTAAGATAGATTCTACTTCTCCTTTAAACAGTTTTTTGGGCCTCTTTAGTTTTTACCCAACTTGATACCAAAAAAATCGTTACCATTTTTTACAATCAGAATTTTGCAAAACATTTATTAACGAACTTCTTAGAGAAATAAGCTAATAGAATATTGGTGGTTTTTTTATTTTAGAAAATCTGTTCCAGATTTATCATGCTCACCAAATTATTGAAAAAAAACATATTTTTTGTCAGCAACCATATTTTTTTAATTTTCAAAATTATTAAAATGAAAATATACCTAAAAATATGTAGTGATTGATCTTCTCTAATTCTTTGAATACCTGAAATCTTCTAACGTTGCTAGATATTACCCGTTCAAAAAACCATTCAAACTTCGGTTCAACCTAACAGGTTCTGTTCCCTGGAATAGATTATAAAAATAATATTTCTTTTGTTATTGCAATCAAAAAATTAAACATTTTATCATGGGAAATTTACTTAAGATTGAATTCACTTATCTCTACTTTATCTGCTCAAACCATAACCTGTGGATTTTAATTGATTTAAAAATTTTTTTATAACTTTAGAATACTTTACAATTCTATCACTTTATGAAAGTTTTTCTCATCTAAATACGATTTTAATACTGAAATGCAAATTTTTTTTGACAAAATGGTTTTGTATTTAACAAATTTAACGCTAAGGTATTTGCGCAAATAAATTGTTTACAACGTTAATATAAAATTTTAGTAGCAACCAAGTTGACATTTAAAACACTTATGTTTACCACATTATTGCTAAGGAGAAAAATGTATTCTATCATAATATGAAGCAGTGTTGCAAAATTTTTAATTAACATTTTTCGAAGAAATATATTTTAAGCTATCTTTTCTACCTGAAAGATAAGGTAAATATAATTGTCATCCTCCTTCCTAAACGATCAACCCTACATTTTGTAGATATTTTCAAAAACTCAAATACGAAAATTTAATTATTGTTTAAAGATAATTTGTTATTTAAAATGTAACCATTTTGGTAGTATTTTTAAAAATTGTTTTCTTGTACTTTAAGTACTTAACAAGAGAAATTCAATGGCAATATCTTTAATGACAAATAAAAATTTATTCAAACGCAGGCTTCTCCGAACATAGGCTACCCTTAGTTAAGAAACTAAAATCTTGTTTACTATTAGCAACGAAGAAATCAAGGAAGGATAGGTTTTATTTATGTTTGTATTCCAACAAGAGCGTTTGCCAAAAATATAAAAATTCAAAAATTATTTTTAAAAGTTTGAAAAATTGTGTGATTGAATTTGAGACCAGTGCGTATAGACCCACGGTTCAGGTTAATTTTTAATTTTGAGAGAAATGACCGGAGATGCGTAAAAAAGTTCAAAGAAGGAAGTTAAGATTTTCAAAAGGCTTGCTAATTTTTATAACTATTTGAAATAATCTAGACCTGAAATCTTTAATTATCGAAAACAAGAATGAAAAAACTTATGATTAGATGATTTTAAGGAAATATTTATAATACAAATGCTGAAAGTTAGACTTATTGGGCATTTCCAATCTTGCCAACATATCAGTTCGAGAGCTAAAGGCACACAGAACTAAAGAAGCATAGTAGCCGAAGAACTATGTATTGACTTGGAAAGGCGTGCAAAAACTTTAAAAGATTCAAAATTTTTTTTAAATTTCAAAAAATTTCAAAAATTTTTTAAAATATCCAAAATAATTTTTTTAATTTCCTAAAATTTATAAAAAGCTTAATAATTCCCAAACTTTACAAAAAAAATTAAAACTTTTAAAGAATTTAAAGATTTTTGCAAATTTCAAAAAATTTTGTTACAATTTGCGGAAATTTTTAAAAATTTCAAATCTTTGCATAAATTTTAATGATTTCTCAACTTTTAGAGAAAAATTGAAAGTTTAAAAAAATTTTAGTCATTTCGAAAATTCTTAAATTATCACCAAAGTTCGAAAAAAATTCCAAGATTTCTCAAATTTCCAAAAATTTCTACAAAATCAAATAATTTTCAAGCTTTTTAAAAAATGTCAAAAATTTTGGAAAATTTTTTTATATTTTTCACAATTTGCTAACTTTTCAAAATTTCCAAAAACTTTAATAATTTTTTAACTTTCAAACAAATTTTAAATTTCCAAACATTTTACAAAATTTTTTTAATTTTCACTTTTAAAATTTCCAAAAATTTTAATGATTTCCAAATTTTTTTAAATCTTAAAAACTCTCAAGTATCAATACAATTTTTACAAAATTTTAAAAAATTTTATTTGATAAAAATTTGCAAACTACCAACATTTCAAAAATGTTCAAAACTTGTTATAATTTCCAAACTTTTCAAAAAAATGTTCAACGTTAAAAAAAGTTAAGAATTTTTACTTATTTTCAAATTTTTAAAAGTTTCCAAAAATTTTAATAATTTCCAAACTTCTCAAAAAATTTCCAAAATTTTTTAGAATTTACAAAAATTTTAATAATTTCCACTGTTAAAAAAAATTTGAAGTTTCAAAAAGTTTCAAAATTCCAAAGAAATTTTAAATTTTATACAATTTCAAAAAATTTTGAAGATTACAAAAATTTTTTTTAAATTTTCAAAAATTTGAATAATTTCCAAAATTTTCAAAAAATTTTTAAAATTCCAAAAAATTTAGAGAATTTTTCACAATGTGCAAAATTCTAAAAACATCCAATACTTTTTATAATTTCCAAACTTTTAAAAAAATTTTTTAAAATTTTCGAAAATTTTTCACAATTTACAACAATTTTCAAAATTTTTCATAATTTCCACTGCTAAAAAAAAAATTTTTTACATTCAAAAAATTCCAAAATTTTTAAACATTTTCGCATTTTCCACAATTTCCGAAAATTGTAATGATTTCAAAAATTTTCCAAAAGATTCCAAAATTTTCAAAAATTTGAATAATATCCAAACTTTTCAAAAATATTTCAAAATTTTGAAAAATATCCAAAATTTTTTACAATTGGCAAAATTTTTTAAATATCCAAAAATATTAATAATTTCTAAACTTTTAAAAAAGTTTAAAACTTTGAAAAAATTTTTAAAATTTAATTGTTAAAAAAAAATTTCATACTGTTTGAAAAATTTCCAAAATATTTAAAATTTCCATAATTTTTCAAAAAGTTTCAAAATTCCAAAGAAATTTTAAATTTTTTACAATTTCAAAAAATTTTGAAGATTACAAAAATTTTTTTAAAATTTTCAAAAATTTGAATAATTTCCAAAATTTTCAAGAAATTTTTAAAATTCCAAAAAATTTAAAGAATTTTCACAATGTGCAAAATTCTAAAAATATCCAATACTTTTTATAATTTCCAAACTTTAAAAAAAATTTTTTTAAATTTTCGAACATTTTTCACAATTTACAACAATTTTCAAGATTTTTCATAATTTCCAGACTGCTAAAAAAAAATTTTTTACTTTCAAAAAATTCCAAAATTTTTAAACATTTTCGCATTTTTCACAATTTCCGAAAATTTTAATGATTTCAAAAATTTTCCAAAATATTCCAAAAGATTCCAAAATTTTCAAAAATTTGAATAATATCCAAACTTTTCAAAAATATTTCAAAATTTTAAAAAATGTCCAAAATTGTTTACAATTGGCGAAATTTTTTAAATATCCAAAAATATTAATGATTTCTAAACTTTAAAAAAAATTTAAAACTTTGAAAAAATTTTTAAAATATAATTGATTAAAAAAATTTTCATACTGTTTGAAAAATTTCCAAAATATTTAAAATTTCCATAATTTTTCAAAATTTTTAAAAATTTGAATAATTTCCAAACTTCTCAATAAGTTTCCAAAACTTTAAGAAGTGTTCAAAATCTTCCACGATTTGCAAAATTTTAAAATTTTTTCAAATTTCAATAATTTTCAAGCTTTTTGAAAAAAATTTTGAACTTTAAAAAAATTGTCCAAATTTTAAAAAAATTTCAAACTTTCATAAAATTTCCAAAACTAAACAGGCGTCGAAAGTCTTACTTTCGGACAGGGCGTTGTGAAAAAGTATTGTACTAACTTCTCGTTCGACGGTAATTATAAAAGTCACCAAATTCATTTTTTTTCGAAAGTTTGCTTGTAGAGAATGACAAGACGGAACTTTTATCTATTTTCTTTTTTTTTTTATCAGGTGAGTATTTTTAATAATAAGCGTGTGTACGTGTACATTTTCAGGCATGAGGCTAATTTCAGTCAGGGATATTCCGAACAAGGCTGAGTTTCTAACTTCTAGTTTCAAGTTAGTGAAACCATAATTTATATACCATTCTGATAAAGTAGGTTCTAAATCGTATCGCTGACCTTAAAAAAAAAAATTTCGTATTATGAGAGGTTTTACAATTTGAGGAGACAGTTTTTCACAGTCACTTATTTTAAATTTAGTGTGTTTGAAAGCATCGAATAATTTAAAGATTAAACATGTGAGAATTGAACAACTTTGAATAACACATATGTAGGTCAGAACTCAGAACAACGAATGGTTGATCATTTCAGTGCAAAAAAAGTGTCGACATTTCAGCACAGGAAGCTTTCAATCACAAAAGTAGTAATCTAAAAAATTTTGGACAGAAAATTGCTGAACTGTTAGGTATCTAACACTGTATTTTCTTTGGACACAAAGGATTTCTTAGATTAAGAAAATATTGTATGCTTTATATTCGTACAGATATTTTATTAATTTATTATAAATTTTTTTGCATTATTAAAAAATCCCCAAGAACAAAGGAAAATTGCCTGATATTTTGAATTAAAGTAACTGAAAAGCGTTTTTAACATCTACAAAATCTTTATGAAATTATTGTCATTTTAAATTTAGAGAAAAGTTTAAAAAATACTTCGTGCATTGAAAAAAAGAATTTGTTCGAAAAAATATTTTTTTATAAGATAAGAGCAACAATTATTAGCACATTGAGAGGAAATTTAGACTTCAAGAAATAAATAAACACATGAAATTTTCACTTATAAAATCATGCTTATCATACCTATGCTAAAATTTTACGCAAAATACACTAAAATGCTTATCTATTACACAAAGTCAACAATAACTTCAAAAATTGTTAAAAGTAAGTATGTAGTCCGAACAGTTCAGTTCTTAACACTGCTAACCGGATTGTGCTCCTGAAAATATGAAATAGTTTTTTTATTAGTAATTCTAAGTTAAGTTTTTCATCAATTTTGTTTTTGAACAAGTCAATACCTTTGACAGCAGCTATAAGTCATAGCCATGTCACATGTATTCTTTCGATAACGTTTTTCTTTCATCATAGATACTCTCTAATAGGAATACATATGCCAAT
>JAUELO010458827.1:0-12618 GCA_032357855.1 Amphibolips quercusostensackenii
TCAACCAGCCTGAACATATGGGGCTTTTAGATTATTATAAATAATAATCTTGAAAAATCCCCGAAAATGACCTATACTACTTTCACCTGAACAAATTTAAAGTGTTATCTAAAAAAACACTAAAAAAATGTAAAAAATTATCATTATTATAATTATTATTATCACACAAGTGATAATCAGAAGACCCCAAGTTGATTTTCTAATCCCATGATAATATTCAACATCCCCTCCAACACCATGTCTATCACCTTCATCTAAACGTAATCCTAAGTAGCTACTAAAAAACACTTGAAAATTTAAAAATCTAATATAATTACACAAATTACTTTAAGGAAACCACATGTTGTATTCTTAATTCTATGATATCATTTATCAATCTCTGTGAGCCACCTTTTTAACTTTTATACAAACAAATCCCATGAGCCTCCACCCAAAAGACTCAACAAATTTATAAATTCAAAATAGCCACACAAGTCGACTACAGATTCTACAAAATATATTTTTAACCACATAATAATATTAAACAATCCCAGGCACTTTTACCTAAACAAATACCAAGTACATCCTGGCATAAGACTGAAGAAATTTAATAGCTTGAAATAATCACACAGGTCATCTTCAGGAAATTACAAATGATATTTTCAATCCTAAAAGAATTTTGAAAAATTCACGAAAAAATTCTTCACCATTTTTATCTAAACAAATTCCGAATGCTCTTTCCCTTGACACTCAGAAAATTTAGGAATGTGAAATCGCCACACAAATCATGTACAGAAAATCACAAGTTATATTTTTAATTACATAATAATGTTCAACAATCCCTGGAAATCACCTCTATGACTTTTTTTAAAAACAAATCCTAAATATCGTCTTAAAAAACACTTAAAGAATTTAAAACTAGCATAGAGGAAGCATCAGTGATTTTTCTAGTAATAGACAAAGTAAAGTTTTCATTTTAATTAATTTAAAAATAGAAATTTATAAAAAATTTCAAATGACAAAATAATACAACATTTTTTTAAAATGCAATGACAGCGCAGGTAGATATAATTTTGTATTTAAAATGGCAATTTTTTAAGCTGAAAAAGTAATTTTTTGAGCAGAGAAAAGGAACAGGAAAATTCTATTACACCCATCCCTTTTCCAGCCTTATGATTTTTTTACAAAAAATATTAGAATTATTTTATTTGAAAATTTGTGATCAAAAACTCTTCTTCATTCATGCATCAACTTTGATTTATGTTGATGAGAAAAGTTTTTCTGTTTGAAAAAGATGTTTTAAATATTACAAATGAGCATAATTTTCTTACCTTTGAAAAAACTATATCAATATTATAGGTCAATTGATTTTTTTTGGATCGGGAAATCTTTTTCGTTTTTGCATAAATTTTAAATTATGTTAAAAAAATTGTACAATAAAAAAACTTTTTTTTTTAATATTATGCATTACCATATTTTCATTACTTTTTATAAAATGTATTAATAATATAGGTCAACTAATTCGTCTTGAATTATCAATCTTCTCTGTTCTCACATTAACTTTAAATTATAAAAATGAGAAAATTTTTAATATGAAAATAAATTTTTAATATAATATTAGAGGCCATAACTTTTTTACTTATTTATAAAGTATATAAATGTTATAGGTCAATCAATTTAACTCGAACTAAGAAATCTTTTATATCCGTACATCAAGTTTGAATTATATTGAAGAAAAAAGTTTTACTGTAAAAAACCGTATTTTCAAATATTACAAATTACCATAGATTTCTCACTCTTCAATAATACATATGTATCAGTATCATAGGTCAATCGATTCGTCTCGGATAAACAAATCTTTTTTTCACATCAGCTTTAAATTATAAGATTAAAAAAATTTTACTATGAAAATGGATTTTTAATATAATATAAATGCCCATAACTTCCTTACTTTTTGGTAAAATATATTAATCTTACACGTCAATCGATTCGCCTCAAACCAAGTAATTTCTTATATTTCTGCATGAATTTTGAATCATGTTAATGAAAAGTTATAACATAAAAAACCGTTCTCCTGAAAATTAGGCATTACAATAATTTCATTACACTGCAATGCAATGTATCCACATTATAGGTCAATCAATTCTTTTCGAATCAGCACATCGTTTTTATTCTCGCATTAACATTAAATTAAAAAAAATGATAAAATTTTAACTATGAAAATCGTATTATAAAATACCTGTATTTGCAAATATTATACATGACCATAGCTTTCTTACTCTTCAATAAAATGTATCAACATTATAGGTCAATAGGCTCAACTCGAACCAAGGAATCTTTCATGTTCTTCCATAAATTAAAAATTATATTTAAGAAAAAAATTTTCTGTAAAAAACCGTATTTTCAAATATCACACATTACTATAGCTTTCTTACTCTTAAATATAATGTATCAACATTATAGTTCAATCGATTCGTCTCGGATGAACAAATCTTTTCTATTCTCACATCAACTTCAAATTATGAGAATGAAAAAATTTTTATAATGAAAATAGATTTTTAATATAATATAAATGCCCACAACTTTCTTACGCTTTGATAAAATATATTGATACTATAGGTCAATCGATTCGGCTCGAACCAAATAATCTTTTGTATTTTTGCATCAATTTTGAATTATGTTAATAAAAAAGGTTTCACTATAAAAAATCGTTTTTTCAAATATTATGCATTATCACAGTTTCATTACTCTACAGTGAAATGCATTGACATTATAGGTCAATCAATTCGCCTCGAATCAAGACATCTATTCTATTCTCACAATAACTTTAAATTATAAAAATGAGAAAATTTCAACTATGAAAATCGTATTATAAAATACAAGTATTTTTAAATATTATACATCACCATAGCTTTTTTTACTCTTCAATAAAATGTATCAAGATTATAGGTCAATCGATTCGTCTCTAATCAACACATCAATTTTATTCTCCCATCAACTTTAAATTATAAGAATAAAAAAATTTTTACCATGAGAATGAATTTTTAATATAATATAAATGCCCATGACCTTCTTACGCTTTGATAAAATATATAAATCTTGTAGGTCAATCGATTCGGCTCGAACCAAAAAATCTTTTGTTTTTTTTGCATCAATGTTTTATTTTGTTTATGAAAAAGGTTTTACTTTAAAAAACCGTTGTTTTAAATATTATTCATTATCATAGTTTCATTTCTCTTTAGTGAAATTCATCAACATTATAGGTCAATCAATTTGCCTCGAATCAAGACATCGATTCTATTTTTACATTAATTTTGAATTATAGAAATGAGAAAAATTCAACTATAAAAATCGTATTATAAAACACAAGTATTTTCAAATATTATACATTACTATAGCTTTTTTACTCTTTGATAAAATGTATCAACATTATAGGTCAATCGATTCGTCTCGAATTAATACATCAATTCTATTCTCACATCAGCTTTAAATTACGAGAATGATGAATATTTTTACTATAAAAATAGATTTTTAATATAATATAGATGCCCATAACTTTCGTACGCTTTGATAAAATATATATTAATTTTATAGGTCAATCGATTTGGCTTAAACTAAAGAATCTTTCGTATTTTTGCATCAATTTTAAATTATGTTAATAAAAAAGGTTTTACTATGAAAAACCGTTTTTTTAAATATTATGCATTATCCTAGTTCTATTACTCTTTAGTGAAATGCATCAACATTATAGGTCAATCAATTTGCCTCTAATTAAGATATCGATTTTATTCTCACACCAACTTTGAATAATGAAAATAAGAAAATTTTAACTATGAAAATCGTATTATAAAATACCCGTATTTTCAAATATTATACATTACCATAGCTTTCTTACTCGTTAATATAATATATCAACATTTAGGTCAATCGATTCGTCTCGTATAAACACAAATTTCTGTTTTTATATAAACTTCAAATTATGAGAGTGTGAACATTTTCACCATGAAAATCGATTTTCAATATAATAAAAATGGCCACAACTTTCTTACTTTTTTATATATTTAGTACAATAATATTATAGGTCAATCGATTTAACTCAAAACAAGGAATCTTCTATATTATAGCATCAATTTTCAATTATATCCAAGAAAAAAGTTTTACTGTAAAAAACCGGATTTTTAAATATTACACATTACCATAGCTGTCTTACTTTGTAATAAAATGAATCAACATTATAGGTCAATCGATTTTTAATATAATATAAATAATATAATATATTTTTAATATAATATGAATGATCATAACTTCTTTACTATTTGAAAAAATCTATTAATATTATAAGTCAAGCTGTTTGTCTCGAACAAAGGATTTTTTTGTATTTTTGCATCAATTTTAAATTATGGCAATCAAAAAAATTATGCTATGAAAAACCGTTTTTTAAAATATTATGCATTATCATAGTTTCATTACTCTTCAGTAAAATGCATCAACATTATAGGTCAATCAATTTGTCTTGAATCAAGACATCGATTGTATTCTCACATCAACTTTAAATTATAAAAATAAGAAAATTTTAACTATAAATATCGTATTATAAAATACCCGTATTTCCAAATATTATACAATACCATAGCTTTTTTACTCTTTAATAAAATGTATCAACCTTTAGTAGGTCGATCGATTTGTCTCGTATCAACACCTCTTCTGTGTTCTCACATCAATTTCAAATTATGTGAGTGTCATAATTTAAACTATGAAAATCGATTTTTTATATAATATAAATGGCCACAACTTTCTTACTCTTTTATAGAATATATTAATATTAAAGGTTAATTGATTCAACTCAAACTAAGGAAACTTTTATATTTTTGCATAAATTTTCAATTATATTCAAGAAAAAAGTTTTACTGTAACAAACCGCATTTTTAAAAATTTAACACATTACCATAGCTTTCTTACTCTTTAATAAAATGTTTTAACATTATAGGTCAATCGATTCGTTTCGAATCAAAACATCTTTTCCATCAGCACATTAACTTTAAATTATAAGAAAGAGAACATTTTGACTATATAAATTGATTTTTATCATAATATAAATGACCATAACTTCCTTATCCTTTGACAAAATATATTAATATCATAGATCAATCGATTTGTTTTTAAACAAGGAATCTTTTATAATAAAACATCAATTCTGAATTATGTTAAAAAAAGAAGTTTTTCTATAAAAAACTGTTTTTTTTAATATTATGCATTGCCATAGATTCATTACTCTTTAATAAAATGTTTCAACATTGTAGATCAATCACAACGTCTCGAGTCAGAACATTGATTCTATTCTTACACCAGTTTTGAATTATAAAAATAAGAAAATTTCAACTATGAAAATCGTATTATAAAACACCCGTATTTTAAACTATTATACATTACTATAGCTTTCTTACTTTTCAATTAAATGTATTAACATTATAGGGCGATCGATTCGTCTCGTATCAGCCCCTTTTTTGTGTTCTTACATCAACTTTAAATTATGAGAGCGTGAAAATTTTCACTATGAAAATCGGTTTTCAATATAATATAAATAGCCGCAACTTCCTTACTCTTTCATAGAATATATTAATATTCGAGGTCAATTGATTCAACTAGAACCAAGGAATTTTTCGTATATTAGCAGCAATTTCAAATTGTATTGAAGAATAAAGTTTTACTGTAAAAAACCGCATTTTTAAATATTACACATTACCATGGCTTTCTAACTCTTCAATAAAATGTATCAACATTATAGGATAATCGATTCACCTTATATCAACACATCTTTTTTGTTTTCACATCAACTTTAAATAATGAAAGTGCGAAAGTGTTTCACTATGAAAATCGATTTTTAATATAATATAAATGGCCACAACTTCCTTACTCTTCTATATAATACATTAATATTGTAAGTAATCGTCGTCACAAACAAGTGTGACATCCACACACACACACATCTACACACACACACACATCTACACACACACATCTACACACACACATACGTATACACATGCATATTCAAACAATTGCTTAGAACATTGCATTAGACATTTTTAAATTAAGGAACGTTTAATTAAGTAAATTAAAAAATTTGCGATAATGCTACCATAACAATGCTTCCTTCATGAGGTAACAAAATTTACGTAATCGCACATGTCACCTTTAGCAAACCGCAGGTTCCATTCTCAATTTTATAAGAATATTTACCAACCCTCGAAAACTACACCTAGCCTTTCACCAAAACAAACCTCAAGTACATTTATGAAAAACATTTTAAAAATTGATGCATTTGAAATACTCACATAACTCAACTTTAGAATACTATAGTTATATTTTTCATCCCATAATAATAATAATAAACAATGCCTGACAATCAGCTCTAATACTTTTACCTAAAGAAATCACAAGTCCCTCCTGAAAAAACAATCAAGAAATTAATTATTTAAAAATAATTACGTAAGTTAACTTTACGAAACCCGAACTTATATTACAAGCTCCATAATGATATTAAACAATCCCCGAAAACCACCCCTAACACTTTTACCTAAACAAATTCTAAGTGCCTTTGCCCTAAACTCGCAAAAAATTCATCAATTCCAAACAATTAGAAGAATTACTTGCGGAAAATCACAAGTTATATTTTCAATTCCATGATACTAATAAATAATGCATGAAAATCACCTCTACAATTTTTACCCAAACAACTCCCAAGCACCTCCTGGAAAACACTCCAAAAATTTATAATTGTAAAATAATC
The DNA here is from genome assembly GCA_032357855.1 of Amphibolips quercusostensackenii. Taxonomy (NCBI): domain Eukaryota; kingdom Metazoa; phylum Arthropoda; class Insecta; order Hymenoptera; family Cynipidae; genus Amphibolips; species Amphibolips quercusostensackenii. The sequence continues at coordinate 6,770 of JAUELO010458827.1, forward strand.
ACGCAAGTCAACTTTACAAAACTCAAAATTTTATTCTAAGCCCTATAATTTTATTAAAGAAACCCTGAAAAACACCTCTAAAATTTTTACCTAAATATATCCCAAGAGCCTCCTGGCAAAACACTCAAGAAATTAAAAAGCTTAAAGTAATCATACAAGTCCTCTTCAGAAAATCACAAGTTATATTTTTAATTCTATAAGTCACTAAAGTTAAGTGCGAAAAATCACCCTGAAAATCACCTTCACCACTTTTACCTAAACAAAATCCCAAATACTGCATGGAAAAACACATAATAAATTGAAAAATTGACGAAATCACACAAGTCACCTTTAGCAAACAACAGGTACGATTCCCATATCCATAATAATATTAAACAGCCCTCGAAAACAACACCCAACACTTTCACCTAAAGAAGTCTCTAGTGCTTCCATGCAAAACATTCAAAACATTGATTATTTAAAAATAATCATACAAGTCAATTAAAAAAAAAAAACAAGTTGTATTAAAAATTCCATAATGATGTTGAACAATCTCTAAAAGCCACCCTTAGCATTTTTGACTAAACAAATCCCAACTGCCTCCAGAATAAATATTTTAAAAATTCATGAATTTTAAATAATCACACATTTCATTATCAGCGAACCACATGTTTCATTTTGAATTTCTATAAAAATATTAAATATCTACTAAAAACTACACTTACTACGCTTACCTAAACAAATCTCAAGTGCCTCCATGCAGAACAATTGAAAAATTAATAAACTTGAAATAGTCAGTCAAGACATATTCAGAAAATTACTAGTAATTTTCTTAATTTCATAAATATATTGCACAATCCCCAAAAATCACCTATTCTACTTTTACCTAAACAAATCCCAAGTGCCTAGACCCTAAAAATCACTTCTACTACATTCAAATAAACAAGTGCCAAGTACCTTCTGGAAAATCACTCATATATTCCAAATAATCACACGAGGCAATTTAAGAACACCCCAAGTTATATTCCTAATCCCATAATAATATTAAACAAACTCTATTAAACCACCTCTTCTACGTTAACCTAAACAAATCCCAAGTGCCTCCTGGCGAAACATTAAAAAAAATTTATAAATGTGAAATAGTCACATAAGTCAACTTTAGAAAATGACAAATCATATTCCCAACCCCATGATAATATCGAACAATCTCTGAAGACTACATCTACCACTTTCACCTAAACAAATATCAAGCGCATCCACTATGGACATTCATAAAGTTTATAAATTCAATAAATTTACACAATTCATGTATAGAAAACCACAATTTATAATTTTAATTTTATAATAATAAACAATCTTATTATATCACCTATAACACTTTTACCTAAACAAATCCCAAGTGCCTAGACACTGAAAGTAACTCTGAAAATCACTCCTTCCACTTTTAAATAAACAAGTGGCAAGTTCCTTTTAGAAAATTACTAAGATATTCCAAATAATCACACAAGGAAATTTAAGAGCACCCTAAGTTATATTCCTAATCTCATAATGATAATTAACAAACTCAAAAAAACCACCTCTTCTACGTTAACCTAAACAAATCTCAAGTGCCTCCTGGCAAAACACTCAAAAAAATTATAAATGTTAAATAGTCACACAAATCAACTTTAGAAAACGACTAATCATATTTTTAATTCTATAATAATATCAAACAATCTCCAAAAACTACAACTACCACTTTCACCTAAACAAATATCAAACGCACCTACCCTAAACATTTATAAAATTTATAAATTCAATAAATTTACACAAGTCACGTATAGAAAACCACAATTTATAATTTTAATCCTATGATAATAAACAATTTTATTAAATCACCTATAACACTTGTACCAAAAGAAGTCCCAAGTGCCTAGACCCTGGAAATCACCCTGAAAATCATTTCTACCATTTTCAAATAAACAAGTCCTAAGTTTCTTCTGGTAAATCACTCAGATATTCAAAATAATTCTACAAGACAACTTCAGAACACCCCAAATTATATTGCAAAGACCACAATAAAATTTAAAAAACCCCAAAGACCACGTCTACTTTGTTGGCTTAAACATATCTCAAGTGCCTCTTGGCAAAACACTCAAAAAAATTATGAATGTAAAATAGTCACACAAATCAACTTTAGAAAACGACTAATTATATTTCCAATCCTATAATAATATCAAACAGTTTTTAAAGACTACACCTACCACTTTCACCTAAACAAATCTCAAGTGTACCTACCCTAAAATTCATAAAATTTATAAATTCAATAAATTTACACAAGTCATGTATAAAAAACCACAATTATAAATTTTAATTCTATAATAAACAATCTTATTTAATTATCTATACCACTTTTACCCAAACAAATTCCAAGTGCCTGGACCCTGAAAATCGCCCTGAGAATCACTTCTACCATTTTCAAATAAACAAGTCACAAGTGCCTTCCAAAAAATCACTAAGATAGTCAAAGTAATTACGCAAGACAACTTCAGAACACTTCAAATTATATTCCACACACCAAAATTAAATTTTAAAAAGTCCGAAAACCACCTCCACTTTGTGTACTTAAACACATCCCAAGTGCCTCTTGGCAAAACACTCAACAAAATTTATGAATGTGAAATAGTCACACAAATCAACTTTTGAAAGTGACTAATCATATTCCTAATCTACTAATAATATCAAACAATCTCCGAAAACTACACCTACCACTTTCACCTAAGCAAATCTCAAGTGCATCCACCCTAAACATTCATAAAATTTATAAATAAAATAAATTTACACAAGTAATGTATATAAAAAACACAATTTATAATTTCGATCCTATAATAATAAACAATCTTATTTAATCACCTATACCACTTTTACCTAAACAAATCCCAAGTGCCTTGACCCTGAAAATCGACCTAAAAATCACTTCTACTATTTTTAAATAAATAAGTCCCAAGTGCCTTTTGGCAAATCACTCAGATATTGAAAATAATTACGCAAGACAACCTAAGAACACCCGAAATCATATTTCAAACACCACAATAAAATTTTAAAAACCCCAAAAGCCACCTCTACTTTGTGTACTTAAACATTTCCCAAGTGCCTCTTGTCAAAACACTCAACAAAATTCATGAATGTGAAATAGTCACACAAGTCAACTTCAGAAAACGACCAATCATATTTCCAATCCCATAATAATATCGAACAATCTCTAAAGACTACACCTACCACTTTTACCTAAACAAATCTCAAGCGCATCCACCCTAAACATTCATAAAGTTTATAATTTCAATAAATTTACACAAGTCGTACATGGAAAACCACAATTTATAATTTTAATTTTATGATAATAAGCAATTTCATTAAATCACCTACACCACTTTTACCTAAACAAATCCCAAGTGCCTTCTGACAAAACAGTCAAAAAATTAATGAATTTGAAACATTCACACGAGTCACCATCAGCAAACCGCATTTTCTATTCCTAATTATTATAAAATATTGAACAATCCTTGAAAATCACCTCCTCCACTGTTATCAAAACAAATCCCAAAAGCCTTTACCCTGAGATTCACACCAAAAATCATTTCTTTTACTTTAAAATAAACAAATCATAAGTACTTTTTAACAAATCACGCAAATATTGAACATAGTCACACAAGACAACTTCAAGAAGCACCAAGTTATAGATCAAACCCCATAATAATATTAAATTAACTCAAAAAACCACCTCTCCCACTTTTACCTAAACATATCCCAAGTGACTCCTGACATAGCGCTTAAAAATTCAGAAGCCTAAAGTAATCACACAAGTCACGTTAGAGTCAAAATTCGTGAAATCACCACGAGAAAATTACTATATTTATTTTTTATTGGAATGTTCATAATCCGGTTCTATTTGACCATTATAATAACTTGACTAAATGAAAAATGAAAAAATTTTGTTGGTAAAGTTATTATAAAATTAATTTTTCTGTCACTTTTATCACAAAACCTCGACGTTCCTTAACAATTAAACCAATCATTATACAATTGTGACATTTAAAAGATAATTTGATGAACTCAAGTTTATTGTAGAAAAATTAAAAAAAAAATTATTTTATAATAATTATTCAATAAATTATACCCGTGGACAAATCAATTTTTAGTGTACACTATTCATCAGATTTGGACGTTTTTTTTTATAAACGTTTTTTAAATTTTAAAATATTTGCGTGTTTTAATTAATTTTTGAATTTTTGACAAATTTGTCATTAAGGAACAAAGTTCAATTTCTTCGACTATAACTTTTCTTAAGTGCAATTTCTTTACAAATATTCAGATTGATCAAAGAAGATCTTCAAATAGTGCTTTAACTATACGGGAATTATCTTGTTACTTATGATAATTAAAAAAAATTTTATTGTGTTATGAACAAAATAATGAAAAATGTTTTTTTTCAGCATTAGTAATGTTTAACCCGCTCAATTTTTGTACACAGTATCAACTAAGAATGTCTTCGATGACTCTTTGCAAAGATACTTTGCAAATTGACAAATTGAGTTTTACTTAATTCTTTGAGAAAAGCTTAGCCCAAAAATTGTAAAATAGTTTAAATGTGCATTTGTCCACAAAAATTGTTTAAATAATAAATAATTGTGGTCAATTTTTAAATTATCATAGCAAGGAGTCATCGGCAAAAGATTATTAGTTAATAAAAATTGTTTAAGCAATTAGGAAAAAGCACCTATTTCTAAATTATCGTAATGAAACATTTAAACAGTCAAAAATAATTTAAAATTTTAAAAATTAAAATTTTTTTATTACGTTTATAACATATTTTATATTAAAAATGTGACAAAATAAAGTTTACGTTTTTTAAAAATTTTATTTTATTTTTTTAGTTACTTTTTTAAATAATATGACGTCCTTCTAACTGAAGCTATTATTGCAACCTTGAACAATTAAAAATATCAATTCATCCTCTGCTATTATCAGAAAAACATTAAGATTCGGATTATTTTCGAAATTTAGGGAAGTTAAGAAAATTTCAAAAATGTGTTCATCCTTGGGTCATTTATCTTAAAAGGAAACGGAGTCAACTAAAAATATATTTTCGATGGTTTTTTTCTGTGATGATTCATGAATCGCAAGAATCATGAATTATTTAAACATTTTTTAGTAAGAAATTCAGAGGTTGGCTATTTTTAACTTATCGAGGACCTTTTTCTACGATATTTTTAAAATTTAATAATTATTAATTATGTCAACGATTTTCATATACGAATTCATTTGGACTCTTATTTAAAATACTATAAGAATTTACAAGAATTATTAATCATTTAAACAATGTCAATGCAAAAATTAAGAGCTCAACCTTTTTTTAGCGAATAGGCTGAATTTGTGTACTTAATCAACAAATATTGCCTTGACTCTTTTTTGCGATACTTTACACATTTACAAGAATTAATAATTATTTAAACAATTTTCATAAACAAATTTAGTTTGGCTATTTTTTGAACGAATACGCACAATTTCTTTACAAAATTAAAAAAGAATGTTTTTCAAATAACTTTTTTCTACATTACTTTGTAAATTTACTATAATTATTTATTAGTTAAACGATTTTCATAAACAAATGCCGAGTTTGTCAATTTTTCAAGTCAAATATTCGATTTTTTTACAGATTTTACTGATAAGGTCTTTGAGACTACTCTTTTTCATAATGCTTTGCAAATGTACAAGATTTTATCTTTTTTAATTAAAATTCAACTATTTGTGTCGAAATTTATACATTTTGTATAAATTTTGATTTTAAATACAGAATTAATCTTTTGCTTGAAAATTCGTCATTTTAGAAG
>JAUELO010458833.1:0-12618 GCA_032357855.1 Amphibolips quercusostensackenii
CAAAATAGAAAAAGATTGTCGTGGATAGATAAAGAAAACGATGAGATAAAGAAGGGCGGCTGAAACAGATAGACGGAAATTTAGATTGGCAAAGAGATAGAAAAAAATTCCCGTAGAAAGACAGAGGATAGGATGAATTGTAGAGGAGTGTATTGAAAAAGATAGCCGTGAACTTAGATTAAAAAATAGATAAAAGAAGATAAAAGTTAAAGGATGTATGACACGTTGTAACAAGGAAGAGAGTTTTAAAAAAGATAGATGTTCATACATGAAGGATAGGATAAGATAGAGAGGTGATTGAAAAGGATAGATGGAAATTAATATTGACAGCAAAATAGAAAAAGATTGTCGTGGATAGATAAAGAAAACGATGAGATAAAGAAGGGCGGCTGAAACAGATAGACGGATTTTAGATTGGCAAAGAGATAGAAAAAAATTGAAGTGGATAGATAAAGGAAAGGATGAGATAGAGTATGAAGTACTGGAAGAGATGGACGTGATTTTAAATTAACAAAGAGATAGAAAAACATTAACGTGGATGAATGCAGGATACGATGAGATGGAGAAGAGGAGATTAAAAAAAATTATATGTGAATAAAAAAATAGGAATTGAGATTGTCAGTGAGACAGAAAATTATTGATGTGCACAGACAAAGAATAGGACAAAGAGATACAAAAATTTTGACGTGAATAGACAGAGGATAGGATGAATTATAGGAGCGGGTATTAAAGAGATGGACGTAAATCTAGGTTGAAAAAGATGGACAGAGAGATAGAAAAAGATTTATGTGGATAGATAAAGGATAGGATAAGATAGAGTAGAGAGTAGTGGAAGAGATGGACGTGATTTTAGATTGACGAAGAGATAGAAAAAGATTAACGTGATGGATGTAGGATAAAATGAGATGAAAAAGAGGAGATTAAAAAAAGTTTTATGTAAATAAAAACATAGAAATGGAGATTGTCAGTGAGATAGAAAATAATTGATGTGCACAGATAGGATGGATTATAGAAGAGGGTATTGAAGAGAGAGACGTGAATCTAGGTTGAAAAAGAAAAAGATTGACGTGGACGCAAAAGGATAAGATAGAGAAGAGGAGATTAAAAAAGATAGATAGGAATTAAGATGAACAGAGATACAGAAAAAAATTGACATGTATATATAAAAGGTACCATGAGATACGGAAGAGGGGACTAAAAAAGATAGACAGAAATTCAGATTGACAGAAAGATAGAAAAATATTAATGTGGATAGGGAAAGGATAGGATGAGATGAAGAAGATTGTATTTAAGAAGAGAAATGTGAATTCAGATTGACAAAGAGATAGAAAAAGATAGACGTTGAAAGATGTATAATACAATGATATAAGGAAGAGAATATTAAAAAAAATAGATGCTGATAGATGCAGGATAGGATAAGATAGAAAGGAGGAGATTGAAAAAGATAAATAGGAATTGATATTGACAGCGAGATAGAAAAAGATTGTCGTGGATAGATGTAGGATAAAATAAGATAGAGAAGGGGGGCTGAAACAGATAGACGGAAATTTATATTGACAGAGAGATAAAAAAAGATTGCCGTGGAAAGACAAATGATAGGATAAATTGTAGAGGAGTGTATTGAAAAAGATAGACGTGAATTTAGATTAAAAAATAAATAGAAGAAGATAAACGTTGAAGAATGTATGACACGTTGAAATGAGGAAGAGAATTTAAAAAAATATAGATGTTGATACATGAAGGATAGGATAAGATAGAGAGGAGGAGATTAAAAAAAATAAATGGGAATTCATATTGACAGCGAGATAGAAAAAGATTGTCCTGGACAGATAAAGAGAACGATGAGATAAAGAAGGGCGGCTGAAACAGATGGACGGAAATTTAGATTGGCAAAGAGATAGAGAAAAATTGATGTGGATAGGTAAAGGATAGGATGAGATAAAGTATTAAGTAGTGGAAGAGATGGACGTGATTTTAGATTGACGAAGAGATAGAAAATGATTAACGTGGATAGATGCAGGATACGATGAGATAGAGAAGAGGATATTAAAAAATAGATGTGAATTTAGAATGACAAAGAAATAGAAGAAGGTAAATGTTGATAGATGTTTGCTACGAGATAAGGAAGAAGATATTGTAAAAGATAGACATAAAACTTAGATTGACAGAAAGATAGGAAAATATTAAAGTAATACAAAAGGGAAAGGATGAATTATAGAAGAGGGTATTGAAGAAGATGGGTGTGAACCAAGATTAAGAAAGAGGTAGAAAAATATTGACGTGGATAGACAGAGGATAAGATGAGACAGAGAATAAGAGATTAAAAAAAAAAGATGGGAATTTATATTAAGAAAAAAAAAACAAGATAGACGTGAATAGATGTAAAATAGAATGAGATAAGGAAGAAGAGATATAAGACGCTAGACGTAAATCAAAATTTACAAAGAGATAGAAAAAGATTGGCGTGGATAGACAAAGGACAGGATGAATTATAGAAGAGGGTATTGAAGAAGATGGACGTGAATCTAGGTTGAAAAACAAAAGAAAAAGATTGACGTGGATAAAAAAGGATAAGATGAAACAAAGAATAAGATATTAAAAAAAAAAGATAAAAAAATTATTAAAAAATTAAAGATCTCTATCTCTATACTATCAGCAAGGTTGACCATGCCTAGACACACGGAAAGAAGGTTTCCTAAATTTTTCTAATACCTTCCAAATATTTTCCGAGCTCTCAAAATGTCTATAGGGTGTTTTTCTTAATCTTAGTCCCTTCCTATATATAATACCCCTATTGTCGATTGTTCAAGTTGTTTTGCCTTAGGCAGTAGGCAAGGATTCTACAAACAAAGAGTAGATAAAACGCGATCAGCAGAAGATGAATAAAATATATTATTAAAAAAATCTCATAATGTAAGGAAAAATACTCTATAAAAGTAGGTATATTTCCAAAGGGAAAAAAAGCATCAGAAATTGAGAAATCCTGATATACAATGGGGCTTTAGAAATTGATCCTGTGGACACAGCGAGGCAACAAAGACAGTGTTGCTTTTGTCGAAAGGCTTAATGCAAATCATCAGTCTTCCTCCCTTTTGTTTCGTAACAGCACATTAAATTTTACACGAGGCATTTCCATCTTCCTTAATCTTCATCTTTGAAAATCACGCCGTCATTATTATCTTCTATAATTAGAAATTGTCACTTCAGCCCCAGCTAACGTTGTAATTAGTAGAAAATTAATCAATTTTATCAACTTTTATCATTAATAATCTTTTACACCAGTGGAGAGAGAAAACTTACGTGCTGAAAGCATGGTGCGGTCTATGTGACCGCACGACCACACATCCGCATTTGTTTGTAACACCTTACGTTTTGAATACTTTGATAAGGAAATATCATATTGAGACGCTATCGCGGACGTGCGGTCTTACGCACCGCCTATGAGGTTTTATATAATATTATTGACCAATTACACGCAGGAACATACGTTGTCTAACTATCTGGGCGAAAAAACAACCAAAACTAAAGCTTATGATGATTGCAGCCTCGAGGAAGGTCACTTAGAAAGAGAGCAAAAATCAAAACCACGGTGCGGTCTGTGAGTCCGCACGGCCACACTAGAGGTGAAGAAACAGGGTTCAGTCCCATGCATTTAGTCCATTGTTTTTTTTTAAGCACAAATTTATTTTCAACAAAATAGTTGAATCATTAACTAACACAAAATAATTTTCAACCAAACAGTTGAATTTGTTACTGAAAGGCTGAATTTTCAAAACAAAACAAAAATAGTTTTTTTTGGAAATAGTTGAATTTTCACCAAAAAAACTCATTTTTAACAAATAAAGATGAATTTTCGACCAAAAGAAACAAATTCTCAAGGAAAAATGTAAAAGGAAATATTTCCAACATGAACGATTTTAAGTTTTTAAATAAAAGACATTTGAATTAAACAAAATGGAATAAATTTGTTACGAAATAATTAAATTTTTAATCAAAAAAGATTAATTTCCCATCAAAAAAAAAAAAAATCAACAAAATAATTTATTTTTCAGCCAAACAATAAAATTTTTGATAAAAAAGATAAATTATCAACCAATAATAGCTGGATTTTCAACCAGTTGGATAGCAACTGGATGATCAATTTTCCGTTAAAAAAATCCGTTTTCAATTCTGAAAAAAAAAAAAATTTTCTTTTTAAAAGTCTTTCTATAGATTTCATAAAATTGTTAATTTCAGGGTGGGAGAAAAGTCCCAATTTTTTCAAATTTTGTTATAAACTCCTGTGTCTCTGGAAATTAATTTTTTTCTGTTTAAAAGTATTCGAATACTTCTCGAGTTCAATATGAACGCTGCTGACGTTGTGCAAGGTGCTTGTGCAATTTCTGGCGTTTCGACAGAAATTGCTGAATGAGCTGCGATAAATGCGACAGTCGGATACTTTCCGGGCAGGCCCCGTACTAAATAATTTTTCGAATAAAAGAAACTGGTCACTTCCTATCACTGTTAAATGATGTTAAATTTTAAAAATTATTTTTTTTTATGATACTAAAAAATCGAACAGACGACATTAACAAGTTAAAATTTTTCTTTAATATTATGATGAAATCCCTGGAGCTTTTCGACTCAACTTTATGATTATGCAAAAATTTTACGCTAGTGGGAGTTTCTCGTAAAATAAAAATCGTTGCGCAAAAATAACTTTAAAGTTGAATAAAGAAAAGAAGGATAAAAGTCGAAGAAACTTCGACCATGAGGGTCGCTTTAAAAAGATCATCTGATAATAAAACAAATGTACTGTTCTTCTACAAGTTTTATTATTCAGCTTTTTTATATAATATAACATTTTTATTCATATCAATTTTTTTTAATTGCAAATTAAAAACATATTTACAAAAATCTACTTGTGATTATAAAAAAGGTAAAAATAAAAAAAGTACGAGATAAAAAAATAAGCAAGGAAAGTTGAACGTTGCCATTTTCAATTCTCATTTTGATTTTAGTGACAAAACGTATATTTTTTGTTTTAATCGTAAAAAATGTTATTAAAAATAAAAAAATCAATTTTTTCACAAAACTGTTTAAGATACGAGAAAAATAAAAAGACTAAAATTGTTTATCCAAAAAAGATCTACAAATTTGTTGTTAATTATTTTTAGATAAAATGTGTGGTTCATGTTTAATTCGTAAAAAATAACATTTAAAATATAAAATATAAATTTTTTGGAAAAACGAAACGGAATACAAATAGAATAAATAAACAAAAGTTGTTCATTCAACAAAGATCTACATTTTTGTTATAAATAGTGTTTTTATAGGATGCGTAGTTTTTGTTTTAATCATAAAAAAGAAATTTCTAAAAAATAAAATTTTTGGATAAACACCACGGAATACGAAAAAAAAATAAATCGAAAAAAGTTGTTTACCAAGAAAAGATCAAGAAATTTGTTGAAAATTATTTTTTGATAAATAACATAAAAACAATTAAAATCGTGAAAAAAATATAATAATATAATAAAGTTAAACATCATATAGAAAATTGCACGTTTCGGATAAATTGTGATCGAGCGCGAAGCACGAGGTACGTAATGAATATATGTTCGTTAAAGCCAAGGGAGCTTTAACAAAAGAGAATTCACAAAACAGAATTATTAAAAGAGAATTCACAGAGGAAAATTACCTAAAAAGAATTCCTAAAAGAAAATTTACGAAAAATAATAAGCAAAAAAGAATACATAAAAAAGAATTCACATAAGAGGATTCACGAAAGAGGATTCACAGAAGAGAATAAAGAAAAGAGAATTCACTAAAGGAATTTACAAAAGGGAATTCACAAAAGAGAATTCACAAAAAAGAATTCCTAAATGAGAATTCACAAAAGAGAATTCACAATCACCAAATCACAGTTGGCGATAGATTTAGCTGTAGCTTTAAATAAAATGTCTATGCACAAATGTGGGGGAAGCAAAGAGACCGAGCGCGTGGAGCGAGGTAAATACATTATCGAGCGTGAAGTGCGTGACCCAACAGATGCGCGACTGAAGCGCGTTCAAACTTGCGAAGAAGAATTTCGTAAACATTTTATTATTGTGATTTGAGAAAATGATAATAAAAAAAGGAGAAAAAATTAATGACGGTGATTTGAACGTTGCTTTCTTTTTCATTCCTATTTTAATTTTGAAATTAAATTAAGATATTCAAAAGTGTTGTCCATATTTAATCCTCACTCTTGTTTTTTTAATATGTCCAAAAATTTACTTATTGAAAAATTTGTTTTTATTGCCTTGAAAAGCATGTTGAATAAACACAGAAACATTGGCAGATTCTTATCAATATTTTTTGAATTTTGATTTAAAAAAGAAATTTTTGAGAAAGATAAAAGTAGAAGAGAATTTGAAAATGGCCTTCTTCTTTTTCGTTCCTTTTTCCTATATTTTTTTTTAAATATAAATTTGAATTGAGGCATACGAATATTGTCAAAATTAGGTGGCTGGATTATTTTGTTTTTTAATATTTACAAAAGAGAATTTACAAAAGAGAATACACAAAAGTGAGTTACCAAAAAAGAATTTGCAAAAGAAAATTCACAAAAGAGGATTTACAAAAGAGAATTCACAAAAGAGCATTCACAAAAAAGAATTCATAAAATAGGATTAACGAAAGAAAATTCACAAAAGAGAATTTACAATCGCCAAATTACAGTTGTCGATGGATTCACCTTTAATTTTTAAAGATTTATGCGCAAATGTGGAAGAAGTAAAAAGACCAAGCGCTTAGCGCGAGGTAAATACATTATCGAGCGTGAAGCGCGAGGCCCAACAGACGCGCGCCCGAGGCGCTCTCAAAGTTGCGAGACATGCGCGATTTTTGATTTATTTAAAACTTTTTTTAAATATTCACAAAAATCTACTCGCTAGAATATTTGTTTTTATTATGTTCAAAAAGGTTTTCAATGAAAGACGAGACTTTGAAAGGATGTCCTAAGCAATTTATTATTGCAATTTAAAAAAATAATAACAAAAAAAAGAAAAAAAATGCCAGAAATTTGGACTTTCCCTTCTTCTTAATAATTCCTACATTGGTTTTGGCTCTTCAAAAATTAAAATTGAGACATCCAAAAGTGTTGTCCGTATTAAATGCTTGAATTCTTTTTTTTTTAATGTTTACAAATATCTACTTGTTCGAAAATTTGTTTTTATTGCCTTGAAAAGGATGATAAACAAAAACCGAAACGTTGGTAGATTTTCGTCAATATTTTTTTTATTGTGATTGAAAAAAAACAATAAAAGAGATACAAAAAAAGTTGATTTATAGGTGACCTTCTTCTTTTTCTGTCCCCTTCCCTATTTTTTAAAATAAATTTGAATTGATACATATACCAATGTTCTCAAAATTAAGTCGTTAAAATCTTTTTTTTTAATATTTACAAAAGAGAATTCACAAAATAGAATTCGCAAAAGATAAATCATAAAAGAGGATTAACAAAGGGAAATTCACAAAAGAGAATTCAAAAAAGAGATTTTACAAAAGAGAATTCACGATAAGTAAATTATATTTTGAGATGGATTTACCTTTAATTTGAAAAGATTTATTCACAAATGTGGGGGATGAGAAAAGAGCGAGCACGAAGTGCAAGGTAAATACATTATCGAGCGTGAAGCGCGAGCCCCAACAGACGCGTGCCCGCGTCGCGTGCACAAAATTTTAATTTTTTACTTTTTTTTTAATATTTACAAAAATCTACTCGTTGAAAAATTTGTTTTCATTGACTTGAAAAGGTTGTTGAATAAAACGCAAAACGTTAAAAGATTTTGGTAATTGTTTTTAAATTAAAATTATGAAAATAAGTAAAAATGAAAAAATAAATGTAAAATAAGGAAGGGGAATTAAGCGTTTTCTTCTTTCGTCTTTCTCTATTTGATTTTGGTTCTTTACATTTGAATTGACACATTTAAGAGTGTTATCTAAATTTCATCGTTGGATGCTATTTAAAAAATTTTTTTTATAATATTTTTTTTTTATTCCAAGAATTTTGTAGTCAATATTCACTTGGAAGTATACATGATTAAGCGCGGATGTTGATATCTGAAAATAACTTCCCACTCAAAAATCCAATAACGTAACAACATTGCGTTCCTTTTTAGCAAGCACGTGTAGCAACGAGGGAATTCGAGCATTCTATAATAAAAAAGCTATAAAAAAGCAGACGTTTTTTTTACTCTTGTTTAATTATTCTCTCTGCTATATATTATTCCACGCGTATTTAACTTGAATTTGAGATTTTTTCATGCTGCAAACTTGCAAAAAAATGTAATATAGTATTGACTAATTTTATTAGAGCATAGGCCTAAAATACATATTTCGGGAATTGTAAGACCCTTTTTTAGGACGATTATAAAATCTCGGAAAATAATACTCCTGTAATTGTAAAATTTTGGTGGAAAAATTTTTTGAAATAGAAAATTCTGAAAATCATAAAATATCCGAATAAAAAAATTTCTTAATTTAAACAATTAAAAATTTTTTCTTTAGTAAATATGATTTGTCTATTAAAAATTAGATAATCAAATATTTTTATCAAAGACATTTTATTTTTTTTTCATGCTTAAGGGCTTTTAAAAAGCATTGTTTGAATTTTAAATTACAATAATTAAACGAATATATTTCTGGATGATTTTTTTTTCAATTATAGTTGGTTTAAATTTAAACAATAATTTTAGAAACTTTAAACATTAAAAATAATTTTTCAATAAAAATATTTGATTATTGGATTTTTAATGAATAAATGCAATTTATGAAAAATCGTAATTGTTTGAATTCAAGAATTTTGCAAAAACCAAAATTTTCTAGTTCGGATATGTATTTTATAATTGGGCAATTTTTTGACGGGAATTTTATTATTAGGAAATTTTCAAATTCGGGAATTTTATTATTCAGATATTTAATTATTTGACAATTTTATTAATCGAGGATTTTCCAATTCGGAAATTTTACAGTGCCGGGAATTTTATTTTTCAGAATTCTTCAGTCGTCACCGGGAATTTTATTATTCGGGAAATGTTCAATAAGGGAATTTTATAATTCGATAATTTTCTAATTCAGGAATTTTACAGTGTCATTAATTTAATGTTTTGGAATTTCTCAGTCAACTCCGGGAATTTTATTATTCGGGAATATTATTATTTAGAAATTTTATTTTTTGGGAATTTTAATGTGTAGAAAATTAAATTTTTTGGGAATGTGATAATTGGTCAATTCTATTTATCTGGAACTTTATTTCCGAATTTTATTATTCTAGAATGTTATTATTTGGAAATTTCATTATTTGGGCATTTTCACATTTGAAAATTTTACAGTTTCGAAAATTTTAATTTTCGAGATTTTTTAGTCGTCCCAGGGAATGTTATTATTCAGGAATTTTTAAATTTGGAATTTTTATTTTTCGTAATTGTCTAATGAGGGAATTTTGATACTCGCATATTTTATCATGCGAGAATTTTAATAAACAAGAATTTTCTAATTTAGGAATTTTACAGTGTCAAGAATGTTATGTTTTTGGAATTTCCAGTCGTCCCCGGAAATGTTATTATTCAGGAATTTTCAAATTCGGGGATTTTATTATTTAGATATTTTATTATTTGATAATTTTATTAATCGAGGATTTTTCAATCCAAAAGTTTTACAGTGCCGGGAATTTTATTTTTCAGAATTCTTCAGTAATCACCGGGAATTTTATTATTCGGGAAATGTCCAATTAGGGAATTTTATTATTTGATGATTTTCTAATTTAGGAATTTTACAGTGTCGATAATTTTATGTTTCGGGACTTTTCAGTCTACTCCGGGAATATTATTATTTTTGAATCTTATTATTCAGAAATTTTATTTTTTGGGAATTTTAATATGTGGGGAATTTTATTTTTCGAGAATTTTACAATTGGTCAATTCTATCTATCGGAAATTTTATTTACGAATTTTATAATTCTATAATGTTATAATTAGGAAATTTCATTATTCGGGGATTTTCACATTTGGTAGTTTTACAGTTTCGGGAATTCCAATTTTTGGGATTTTTTAGTCATCCCAGGGAATGTTATTATTCGGGAATTTTTAAATTTGGGAATTTTATTTTTCGTAAATTTCCCAATTCGGAAACTTTATTATTCGCATTATTGAACTAATTATCCGAGATTCTCAATAAACAAGAATTTTTTAATTTATGAATTTTACAGTGTCAAGAATTTCATGTTTCTGGATTTTCCAGTCGTTCCCGGAAATGTTATTATTTGGGAATTTTTCAGTTGGGGAATTTTATCTTCAAAAATATTATTATTTGTGAATTTTACAGTGTCGGGAATCTTATTTATCGGAAATTTTATTATTCTGGAATTTTCCCATTCGGGAATTTTTTTTATTTGCAAATTGTATTATTCACGAATTTTCAAATTCGAGAATTTTACAGTGTCAGGAATTTTATTTTCCGGAAATTTAATTATTTTAGAACGTTATTTGGGAATTTTTTTATTTCAGAGTTTTCACATTTGAGTGTTTTACAGTATCGGGAATTTTAATTTCCGGGATTTTTTAATCGTCCCTGGAAATATTATTTTTTGGGAATTTTTAAATTTAGGAATTTTATTTTTGGGGAATTTTCCAATTCGGGAATTTTATCATTCGCATATTTTATTATTCGAGAATTTTATTAAACAAGAATTTTCTAATTTAGGAATTTTATAGTGTCAAGAATTTTATGTTTCTGGATTTTCCAGTCATCCCCGAGAATGTTATTAATCGTGAATTTTCTAATTAGTGAATTTTATCATTCGAAAATGTTATTATTCGTGAATTTTATTGTCGGAAATTTTATTTTTCGAAAATTTCATTATTCTGGAACTTCCCTAATCGGGATTTTTTAAAATCATAAATTGTATTATGCACGAATTTTTTAATTCGGGAGTTTTACAGTGTCAGGAATTTTATTTTCCGGAAATTTTATTATTTAAGAACGTTATTTGGGAATTTTTTTATTTCAGAGTTTTCACATTTGAGTGTTTTACAGTATCGGGAATTTTAATTTTCGGGATTTTTTAATTGTCCCCGGGAATGTTATCATTTGGGAATTTTCAAATTCAGGAATTTTATTTTTCGGGAATTTAATTATTCGCATATTTTATTATTCACAAATTTCAATATTCGAGAATTTTCTGATTTGGGAATTTTACAGTGTCGTCAATTTTATGTTCCAGGATTTTCAGTCGTCGCCAGGAATGTTATTATTCAGGAATTTTCCAGTTAGGGAATTTTGTCATTTGTGATTTTTCCAATTCAGGAATTCTACACTGTCGAGATTTTTATTTTTCGGAAATTGTATTATTCTGGAATTTCCCTAATCGGGATTTTTTTTTATTGCAAAATTGTATTGTTCACAAATTTCCCAATTAGCAAGTTTTACAGTTTCATCAATTTTATTTTTTGAAAATTGTATTATTCTAGAATGTTATTATTTGTGATTTTCATTATTCGGTGATTTTCACATTCGGGAGTTTCACAGTGACAAGAATTTTAATTTTTGGGATTTTTCAGTCGCCCCCGAAAATGTTATTATTTGTGAATTTTCAAATTAAGGAATTATATTTATCAGAAATTTTTTAATAAGGGAATTTTATTATTCGCATATTTTATTGTTTGAGAATTTCAATAATCGATAATTTTCTAATTTGGGTATTTTACAGTGCCGGGAATTTTATGTTTCGGGATTTTTCAGTCGTCACCGGGAATTTTGTTATTTAGGAATTCTCCAATTAGGGAATTTTATCATTCAAAAATCTTATTATTCGTGATTTTTCCAATTCGGGAATTCTACAGGGTCGAGATTTCTATTTTTTGGGAATTGTATTATTCTAGAATTTTATTACATAAAAATTTTATTATTCAGGAATTTTCCTATTCGGAAATTTCACACTTTCGGGAATTTTATTTTTTGGGATTTTCCAGTCGTCTTGAAAAATTTTATTTTCCGGAAATTTTCCAATTCGGAAATTTTTTATTCAAAAATTTTATTATTCGTGAATTTTCCAATTCTAGAATTTCAAAGCGTCGGGAATTTTATTTTTTGGAAATTTTATTATTCTAGGATGTTAATATTTGTGGATTTTATTATTCGGGAATTTTCACATTTAGGAGTTGACAGTGTTGGGAATTTTAATTTTCAGGATTTTTCCCTCGTCCCCGGGAATGTCATTATTTGTGAATTTTAAAATTCAGGAATTTTATTTTCCGGGAAGTATCCAATCAGGGAATTTTTTTCGCATCTTTTATTATTCCAGAATTTTATTCTTTGAGAACTGTAATATTCGAGAATTTTCTAATTCAGGAATTTCACATTGTCGGGAATTATATGTTTTGGGATTTTTCAGTCGTCCCGAGAATGTTATTATCTGGAAATTTCCCAATTAGGGAATTTTATTATTCAAAAATTTTATTATTCGTGATTTTTTTCATTTCAGCAATTTCAAAGTGTCGAGAATTTTATTTTTAGGAAATTCTATTATTCTGGAATTTTATTGCATAAGAATTTTATTATTGGGGAATTTTCCAATTCGGGAATTTCATTTTTCGGGAT
>JAUELO010458854.1:0-12617 GCA_032357855.1 Amphibolips quercusostensackenii
TGCTTGGTCAAAAAAATTATATTTCTCTTTCTCTCACGTGCAATAAAGGGCGAACTCCCGATTATCACCAACCTGTTATCGATCGTCCAATGGGTGTTGAAGTGACGATAGGAAGTTCGATCTATGTAAGAACTGGAAGGTTCGAGATGTACAACAAAGATTCCCCCCCTGCTCAAACCGCTCACGCGAAACGCGTGATGGACATGAGGAAAGCGGCGACTAAATCATTTTTTTCATAAATCAAAAAGAAGCGAGAGTTATGACGCCAACGCATCTACCAACGTTTAAGTTCCTTGAACTGAAGCAGAATGGCGATTCTACGTTTCAGTTGATTTTTACCGACAAGAAGATGTCTCGAGATATGCGTCGCTAGATCGTCATGAGCTACGCACATCTTGCGATCTCTCCTTTTAAGTGGTGAAAAATAAGTTTTGTTTTGGTTAGGATAACTATTTCATAAATGAATAATAAGAAAATTACAAATTCTACATTTTGTTTTACTCAGCTCACTAATGTTTCACTTGGTACGTCTGGTCACGTAACGTCTAAATTATTCTTCTAACCTCTGTGAAACTTTCGTTAAAATACGTTAATTCTGTAACTGCTCCTAAATTAATTTGCAACACATTTTAGCTTCTGTTTTTTCTGCGTACATATCCATTTTCTGGCTCGATTTCGTCGATATTAAAAATTATTGACGAACCTTTGATGTTATAATAGATATATAATGACATTGCACTGGGAAAAACTGAATAAATTTGAGTCCTAATTTTCTAAAATGACAACTTTTTTTGTACTGCAACAGTATCAGACACCTAGTTTTTTTCTGTAAATGGACACAAATACACAAGAAAATTCCTTAAGGATATTCATAAATTTTTAATTCCAGACAGAAAATTTTGTAACACTCGATATTTTTGGGATATTCTGAGAATAGCTCTAAATGGTTCAGTTTTGTATTTTTTGCGAAATATGTATACATACTTAAATAAAGAAATTCAATATTTGATAATTTTAAAGTGTTTTTTATCCCTGAGATTTTGTACAAATCTCATCCAAGACTTAAGAAAAAAACTCGAAAAATATTTAAGGGTTCCCGAGGTATGACTAAAAATGTCCAATGTCGAGTTTCAGTCGCCAAGAATTTCTTGGCTTTTGTACCTTAACTTTAAATCGTTTCATGACATACAAAAATTGTTGAACAAATCGAGATTTTACATAATGCAATCTCAAAAAAACTTGTCTTTAATTTTATTTAATTAAATTTTTTAAAAAACTTAATGGCTTTTTAAAATACGATTTAAATCTCCAAGCTTATCTTTGTTGATCGCCGAAGACTTTTAGGATTTTGTACCTCGACTTCAACTTTTTTCATGACCCAAAAAAGTTGGAGGGAAAATCTGGAATTAAGAGGTCATCCACAAATTACTAAAAATTTTTTCTGCAATTTCCGACCCCTTCATTCCCAATGTAAAATACCGTGAAATTTTCTCTGATCCTTCCCTACCCACTTATTAAAAACTTTACTTAGATTTTATAAAAGCTTAGAATTGAATGTTTATTTAAACCATTTATCTTTAGTCTACGAGTTATCCAAATTTTTATTTTGGAGCAGGCTGTACGGCCTTTCTCATATGCTCATTTTTACCTCTTTTTTCATTTTTCCCCTTAAAACCCTTTGAAAAATTCACTCTTTTGTCGAAAATTCAACAATATTGTTATAAAGGTATATTTATCGTTTAAAATTTGCTTATTCCTTCAATAATAATCTTTTAACTTACAATTTATTTATTCCATTTTTGGTTGAAATTTTATTTTTTTTTAATAGAGAATTCATGTTTATGGTGACAAATTTGACTTTCTTGGTAAAAAAATTGATGTTGTCGGTAAAAATTTATCTTCTTGGTAACCAATTCAAATTTTTTATTGAAAATTCATTTCTGTAGTTGAAAATTCAACTAATTTGTTAAAAAAAATTTTTTCGTTTAGAATAATTTTTTTAACCAATTTTAACTTTTCCATTTTTAGTTGAAAACAACTATATTTCTTTAAAAATGGATCCTCTTTAATGAAAATTAATTACTTTGGTGACTAATTTAACTAGTTTATTAAAAATTCGATTATATTTTGTTTAGAAAGTGATCCTTTCTACTTGATTGAAAATTGAATTATTCTGTTTGAAATTGAATTATTTTGTTTAAAATTAATATCATTGTTCAATATTATATTTTTTATCAGAAAATGTAACTCTTACACTTCTGATTGAAAAGTTAGCCTTCTTACTTGAAAATTCATTATTTTGTTGCAAATTGGTCTTTTTCGGTGAAAAATTAATCTTCTTTGTCAAAAAATTATCTTTTCAATTGAAAATTCTTCTATTTGTCCAACATTTTTATTGTATGTTGAATATTCATACTTATAGTTAAAAACTCTTATTTTTGGTTAGAAATTCGTTTTTTTTTTTGTTAGAAAAGATTTTTTGTAACTGAAAATTTTAATATTACACTGTTAGTAAACAATAGATCATCCTTGGTTTAAAATTAAACCATTTGATTAAATAATGGTGTTTTTTTCAACATTCGTCTTTTCTGGTACAATATTAATTTTTTCAGTTGTAAATTGATATTTTTTTGTTAAAAATTTAACTTTATTGAATAAGATTTCCACCGTAAGTTCTGAAATTCATTTTTCTGGGTGAAGATTAATTATTTTAATTTAAAATTAATTCATATGATCGGAACAATATAACTTTATAGTTGTCAATTGATTCTTTAACTGAAAATGTAACAATTCTGTTTTGGATTAGAAATATCTCCTTTTTAATTCAAAATTTATCTATAAAATATGAACTTTAACAGTAGAACCCATTGAAAAAATCTAAATATTTTTCGTTGACATTGTATTATTTTGGGTTGTAAATTAAACTGTTTTATTCAGAATTTATCATTTTTCTCTTCAATAATAAACTTTTTTAATTAAAAATTTTATAATTATATTTTTTGTTGAAATTTAATCTTTTTTGAGTGAAAATTCATTTATTCTGGTCAAAATTGGACTTTTCTGTTAGACAAGTTACCTTTGTAGTTTTTATTTCAATGAAATTTTGTGACTAAACCAAAATTCAAAAGAGATTAGTTATTTTAGAGATTATAAATGCATTGCTTATACAGAGAAATTCCATCAATTTTAGAATTTAAAGTAAATAATTCTTGTTGCTATAAATAATTTTTGCAAACGAATTCACTTATTTTGCATTTCTGATCATAGAAACTTTCCATTTTCTACGAAATTATTACCTTTCATCTTAAGGATAATTCACCAAATTCAAATTTATAAAAAGGACAAGATATTGCAATTTAATTATAATTTATATTGTTATGAATACATTTTTCAACCTACGTATTTATTTCGTATTTTTAATCATGAAAAAACATTTTTTTTTGAGCTGAAAAAGGAAACAAATTTTAATCACATAGTTGAAATTTCAACCAAAAAAAGATGAATTTTCAAACAAAAAGTCGAAATTTCATAAAAAAATCACGGCTTCTCAAAAACATTGTTAGATTTTCAAGAAAAAAGTTAAATTTTAAATATTATATTAGAAAAAATAGTCTTCTAACAAAGGAGATTAATTTTAAACCAAGTACTTTAATTTTTTATCAAAAGGGATTAATTTCAATTAAAGAAATAAGAACTTTTAATGAAGTGAATGAAAAACCTAAGAAAAAAAATTAATTTTTGAAAAGTTAATTAAATTTTTAAACCAAATAATAACATTTTTAACCAAACAAAGAAAAATATTTAGCAGAAAAAACCATTTTCTGGCAAAAGGTTAAATTTTCATAAAGAATAACTCTTTTATTCATAGGGGAAATAAATTCCGACCAAATAATATGATGTTTAACCGGTAAACACGAGTTTTTGAAAAACAGTCGAATTTTCATGCGCAGAGGATAACTTCTTGACAGAATATCAAAAATTTTAACAAGATAATTAGGTTTTCAACAAAATAGTCAAATGCTAAACCAAAAAAGAAATATTTTTTAACAAGTAAATAAACTATCAACAAAAATAATGAATTTTGATGAAAAAAATAGATTTTTAAGAAATGATTTTATCTGTAAAGCAAGTACTTTAAAGTTCAACCAAAAAGATAATTTAACAAATTATATCGGATACCACATTTTCATGATCACATTTCACCTCATTGCTCTAAACGAGCGATTTCGATGCATAAATATATTTCACAAAAACATAATCCATCATACTGGCTATTTGTTGCGAATATTTGTTTATAACAAATAACTTTACATATAAACAAATTTTTTTTCTTCCGCCTACACTTTTGTATCAAACCCGAGGCCTGATGCCACTAAGAAAAATTTTCACAGAGAATTAAAAAAAAATTTTTTTAATCGACATTTTTTTCGCTATTTGCCGCTCTATAAAAATTTAAAAATCGGCCTCGACATATTTCTTAAGAATTTAATGCTGAATTTTTTCAAAACAATAAATTGAAAATCAATTAAGAATTGTGACCTACAGGTTATTTTGAACATCGTTTTTTCATTTCGCCCCACTGTGCGTCGGGACCGGCACGGCAAAGAACTCCCGGAAAATTTAGGAATCACAGGCATTTGGCACGCACAAAAATTTCAGGAATGCTGAAAAACTCGGGAATCTCGAAAAGTCGGAAAAATTCTGAAAAGTTTAGGAAATCCTGAAAATGTGGGGAAATTATTATAGTGTCGGGAAATCCCGAAAATTTCGGGAAATCCCGGAATGCCGGGAAATCCCGAAAATGCCGGAAAAGTGCCTTTCCCGTCCCAAGGCTTTTCCCGACTCATCCCGACATCGGGATTCCCGAAAAGTCGGGATCCCGCACACCCCTATTGTTCAAACAACTTATTATTGCTTAAATGTAGCTTTTGACTGGAATGAGGCAGAAAAATGTAGTATTATGAAAATTGATTTACAATCTCGACAAAATTCTGCTACATCTGATGTTTTTCCACTCATTCATAATTTTTTTAACAGTTTTTATTTCTCAAAATTTTGTTAAATGAAGATCAAATATGTAAACCCTCCTAGTAACATAAACTTGTTGGTTTGAATCAGAGATCAAGATGATCGATTCACTGTATTCTCGATTATTTAAATAATTTCTTATTATTAAAATGTAACTTCTGACTGGAATTATGCAGAAAAGTGTAGTTCTTTGTGTGCAAATTTACCAACAATTTTCTAAATAACATAAAATAATTAGTTAACGGGTCGTTCGGCATTTCAAGAGGTCTCTGTAATTTTTTCTCGTTTTAATAAATTCTAGTCTCATATTTGTAGATATAGGAAATTTTACCCGTGTTCTTCCAGGAAAATAGGCTGAGCGGCACAAAAAAAGTAGGTATTCACTTTTTGGGTAACTTTAGAAAATTAAATTAAATTTTCCTTATGAAGAATAGTTTAAAGTGTTTACAACGTTGCCGTACATATCTTTCATTATTTTCACGTCGGAAGCCGTCTTGAATGTTATTCTGATTGTCATGTTTTTATATATTCTCAACCACTATCTGCTTTTAGGGGTGGGGGAAGGTTAGTTCCCGCCCGAGTGCTCCCCAAAAGCTAGAAATAAATACAGTTGCCAAGCGACCGCCTTTTCAGTGGAACGTCCCTTTCCCCACCCTTCACCGCTTAAAGACGGCGCAGAGGCTGAGGCCGGCACTGCTATTATCCCAGTGAGAAGGTACTAGTCTCATGTAAAAATTCACTTAAGCAGATTTCCTTAAATCTCAATGTTTTCGGAACATGAAAAAATAATGAGAAGGCCAAACTGCCATGAGGAACTTTTTTGAATCTGACAGGAGCAACGGCACCATCAGTGATAGGCCTGAGTGTAAATTACTTAATACTGAGTGCGAAAGCGCGATATTTTCTATCCTTACGTGCAAAAATGTGCGTGTAAGACAGTTTTTTTAAAAAAAAGTATGCTTATCAGGTTAGGCAAGTTTATTTCTCTTTTGAAAAAAGCAAGTCTTTCGATCTGTCAAGCAAAATAAGTTTGTAAAAGATGTGAAATATAATTATTACTTTTAGTTAAGTTTACGACTTGATTTATATAACATTGCTATTGATTCATGTGTACATTTCGCATCATTTTAATGGTGATCAACACAGTCGAAGAAAAAGTTAAAAGCCGGCATATTTTGCGCGAGAGCTAAATCCTGACCTATTTAAAATCAACTTATAGTATTTTGTAACATTAGTAGGAAAAAGATAAAAAGGTTATTCAGGGTAAAAGTAGGCAATTTATTTATTATTTTATAGCCGAAAAAAGGAAACGAAAAAAAAAGACTGTAAACTCCAGCATTATTTTCAATCCGACGTTTTGCAAGGTTAAAAAGGACTGAAATACGAATTTGGATTTATTTGATTGTTAATTAATATTTAATTGCGTTAACTGCACGATTCATTCTAGTAGTGAAATTTTAGAGTGTGTATTACTTAACAAAAATTAAACTTAATAATAATATGATCACAGACTACATAATGTCAAGCGTTGTTTATGACAGAATTGGATAAAAAGGTTGAAAAAAGTTACCTATTTAGACTACTATAACAGTGACAATTATAACCACATTCACAACTCTTTATTTAGCTGTTGACTTTCTGTAGCGTTCATATCTATATTTAAGATTAGAAAAGCTTTTGGTTGTTCTGTGAGAAGTTTTCTAGAGTGAACATCCCTCAGTACTTTTAATCTTTCTTTACAATATTGCCACAAGCGATTCATAATATACCAACATCCGATAGTCTTCCTTAAGAAAAATGTATTTCTTTGTTTCTTGCTTGCAGAGTTAAGTAAACAGTTTGAGTGTTTACCAAATGGCGACCCTATTCCTTATGTACCTCGTTCCCGCCCTTCTTATTCTTCTGAAAGACATCATTCTTCTGTAAGTTCAATTTCTTCTGCAAGTCCGGTTTCTTCTGCAGAGCTCCTTCTACGTGACAGGTCCAGGTTTCCTTCTGACAGGCTTTCTCCTGTCCAAGTACTTGGATATACACCAGGACAATTTGGATTTATTCGGCCTATTCCATGCACAAATCGGAACCGGCGATTCGAATTTCAAAGACACGTTTTTCCCGACGATAAATCAATTCAATTACGAGTAAAACAAAATTGCTATGTGCCTGTGCCAACCTGAGAATATATTGTATTATCACCCGACTTCGCGACTCCGTTTCTTTAATTCTCTGGCTATTCGGAGGTATGAGTTAATTTTTGTTTCGTGAAACTTCAAATAAGAACTGTACTCTATATACATCAATCAAGGTGGCCGCTGGACTGGGAAACTGAAAAATGACCGGGAATGACAGTCAATTTATTTTTTGATTGCGAATTTCACAAATGTTTAGAACAAAAATCTGTCCAGCTTTGATTTCAACCGTTTATAAAATGATTAGTTAAATTGTTATCTTTTTTAATTATCGTATTCAATTTACAATGCGTAATTCGAAAATCTTTCGATATAAAAATTTCCCATTTTAGATTTTAATTTTTAAGCCTACATTTTAATTTAAAAAATTTTAAAATGCAGTTTTGAAAACTCAAACAATTGAAAATTAGAAGCGTTGGAAATCGAAGATTTTTGATGAAGAACATTTTTAGTTGATCAACTGTGCATACAAATTAATTAATAATTTTTAAAATTGAATTGTTTTTTAAGGTCTTATTAAATGGAAAAATGCAAACGCCTGATTGAAACTTTATAAACTATTTTCA
The DNA here is from genome assembly GCA_032357855.1 of Amphibolips quercusostensackenii. NCBI lineage: Eukaryota > Metazoa > Arthropoda > Insecta > Hymenoptera > Cynipidae > Amphibolips > Amphibolips quercusostensackenii. Next base: position 7,781 of record JAUELO010458854.1, read on the forward strand.
AATTCAAAATAAGTTTAAAGTAATATATTCATAATTAGATGCTTTCATTAAATTTCAAACATTGTTTCAATGTGAAATATTCTATTTTTAAAGCAATCATTTAAAAATTTTTTATTTATGAAAAAGAACAATTACTTAATATTTCAAAATATCTTACTGTTCATTTTAAATCAATCATAATAAAGTAAATAATTAAAACAGAAAAAAATTGAACTTCAAACGTTACAATTTTAATTTTTCTATTTAAAAAAATTTTATTTGTACGTCAAATTATTGAATTTGAATATATAAATTATTAATTCAACTCCTATTATTCTTAGAAAAAATTAGAGTAAGTTAAAGAGATGTTAAGGAGTTGAAAAAAATCCAAAATTAATTAAAAATTTGAAATATATAGAATATATAGATTTCTGACAATTTTAAACAAAAAATTTAGAAGATTTTCAAGAATTGTGTAGGGCATTAGAAGAATAAGAAACTTTTTCTTAAGATTCCTAGAAAAATTGAAAAAGATTTTTTATTATAAAAAATGATTCTAAGAGGATGATTCGAAAAGATTTAGAAATATTAACAAAATTATCAAAAATGAATTTGGAATATTTATTTGTTTAATTTAGCAGAATTTATGAAAAATAGTAAGGAAATTTTTTGGACAAGTTGTAGGAAAAACCCAAATAATTTTAAAAGATGTTTAGAAGCTCTTAAAATTTATAAAAATAAATTCAAATTTGAAAAAATGTAAGGCAACGTGTAGATTTTTCAAAATTTTAACCTAAAATTTTGAAGCATTCTAAGAATTTTTAAACTATTTAAAATTAAAATAATGTAACTTATAATTTAAGAAGTTTCCAAATGATAAAAAAACTGTAATCGTTCAATTTTTAATGTTCCTAGCTTAAAATTGCTTAAAATTATTTAATTTTAAAATTTGTCAAATTCATTGATTGACTATTCAATGTAGAACATTAAAAATGATAACGAAGATTTATATTTTTAAAACTAAATCTGAATCTTTGAACTCCACAATTTATAAAAGTTGAAAATTTTTAATTTCGCAATTCAGCGGCATTTAATTTAAAATTGTTCACTTAAAAAGTGTAAGTAGCTTCCGTTTAATACGTGTAAGTTATTGAGCATTTAAATACAACATTTTTTTAATAAAAAACTTTTAAACTTCAATTTTAAAAGTTTGAAATTCAAGAGAGTTCCACTTCGAGTGCAACTTTAATTATAAATAAAAATAAAGGGTAAAAGTTAGTTTTTTAAAATCAAGTAACATAAATTGATTATTCACTTAAAAATTATTGTATAAGTAAATATTGTATATAATTTGTATGAAAAAGTTTATTTTTATTTAAATTACACCTATTTTAATTATATAATTCAATGTTTTTAATTATGATATATGTAAATATGTTTCAGTTTTTTCTGAAAACAGTATAAATAGTTTTTAATAAATCAAAATTTTAGTTATGGAAGAAAAATTTAAAAAAAAATGTAAAGTAAAAATGATTTGAATGTTTGAATGAAAATTATAATTTGAAGCTTTTCTTGTCCCTAATAGACTAATTTATTATTAGCTGATTAATGTCTCTTAACAATATTGAGTTACATGAAAATTGAATTTTAATTTTTCTCTATCAAGTAACATAAATTGATTGTTTTTTTTTCAAGGTTATGTAATTGAATATTGGCTATCATTATAACTAACATTGCTTGTTTGATAAAAGCTTATTCATGCTTAAAATACCTCTATTTCAATTATAGAACCTTCGTAAATTTGTGTGATCTTGTGAAATGAGTATCTGCATTCTGATTTCAAAATAATTATATGTAGGGATATTTTAATTTTTTATGAAATCATTTTAAAAGGTTAATTTAAATTTTCAGAAAAACACGAGATGAAAATTATTTGAATGTTTTAATGAAAATAATTGTTCATTGATTTTTATGTTGGAAATTGATTAATTAATTAGTGTCCGTTTAGTTTTTTTACAATATTAAATTAAATAAGAATTAAATTTTAATTCTTCTCGATTGAGCAATGTAAATTGATTATTTACTTCCAGATTATGTAATTGAATATTGGCTATTATTTGTATAGTAAAATTTTATTTTTTATTTAAAATACATCTATTATAATTATATAATTTTTAAAAATGTTTGTGATGTTGTGAAATAAGTATCTGAATTCAATTTTCAAAATGATATGTAAATATTTTTTATTTTTTCGAAAATTAGTATAGAAGGTTATTAATAAGTCGAATGTTCAGATATGAAATTTCAATTTTAAAAAATATATAAAGTATACAAATTATTTGAATGCTTTAAAAAAAGTAATAGTTGAGGCTTTTTATGCTGTGAACGCATTAATTGATTATTGACTGATGAATTTTTGTTACAATATTAAATTACATAAAGATTGAATTTTAATTTTTCTCTATTAAGTAAAATAAATTGATTATTTATTTTAAGGTTATGTAATTAGATATTGACTATAATTCGTATGATAAAAGTTTACTTATGTTTTACAAATCTCTGTAAGAATTACATATATTTTTAAAATTATTGTGCTGTTTTGAAATGATTATCTGAATCCCATATTCAAAATTATATGTGAATGTTTTAATTTTTTTTTAAATTAGTTTCAAATGTTATTAATAAATCAAATTTTTAGAAATAAAAGTTTTAAAATATATGTATTTAAAGTAAAAATTATTTGAATATTTTAATGAAAATAATTGTTTAATTCTTTTTATGTTTTGAACTAATTAATTAATTATTAACTGATTTTTTTTAAAACTTTAATTTTCTAGAGTTGGTTCTAAAAATTATATAATTTTAAACAAGTATTAGGAAAAATACAAATTATTTTAAAAGATGTTTAAAACTTCTAAAAAATTTCAAAAATAATTTAAAAATTAAAAAAATGCAAGGTCACGTGTAGATTTTTTAAGATTTTGAACTAAAATGTTGAAGCATTTCAAAAATTTCTAAACTATTTAAAATTAAAATAATTTAACTTATAATTTACGAAGTTTCCAAATTATAAAAAAATGTAATCGTTCAATTTTAAATGATTCTAGCTTAAAATTGCTTAACATGATTTAGTTTTGAAAAATTTTTAATTCATTTATTAATTCTTCAATTTAGAACATTGGAAATGTTAACGAAGATTCATATTTTTTTAACTGTATCTGAATCTTTAAACTCTACATTTTATAAAAGTTTAAAATTTTTAATTTTTTTAGTTTAACTGCATTTTAAATTCTTGAGCATTTGAGTACAACTTTTTTAAATGAAAAATCTTTTAAACTTCAATTTTAAAAGTTTGAAATTTAAGAGAATTCTACTTCGAGTGCAACATGAATTATAAATGAGATTATAGATTATACATTATGTATTATATGTAATTAATTATATATATATAAATTATAAATTATATATAAAATTTTAATTTTCAGCGTAGCTTTTATTACTTTAAATGGAAAAATTTTCTGCTTTAGAGTTCAAATTTTTTAATTTCATCGACCGTGAACAATGTTTGCAAACCGGGAAAAATCCGAGAAATGAACGGGAATTTTTTGCTTCGATTAAAAAGATTACCCTGAATAATTTGAAGAATAAAAATTATTAATACTTTCATAAATATTTCTGAATTTTATTTGAATATGATATACATTTATTTTTATTCAAAAAATTCTTTTAAGTAGTTGGTCATTTTTTAAATTATACGACATTTTTGTCCATGTTTGACCTTATAAAATATATTTCAGGAATGAAATTATAAAAAAGTCTTCATTAGTCAGTAAAATACTATAAAGACTTGCCTTTCAAATTTTGGACCAGTTGGAGGAATAGATATTTGTTTTACTAGACGCCCGCCAACTTTTGTTTCGATTTTTATTATTTACCCAATTTTGGCATCATTATGTAGTTGGTAAACGGTTTGACTACTTATATTCTTGCTGAAATAAGATTCTGAAAGAATGCAAACATTAAAATAACTATTACTTTATATATATATTTTTAATTTTAGCTTCCATTTCTGAAATTTTAATTTATTAATAACCTTTTAAATTAACTCAAGAAAATGAAAGCTGTGACAATCTTAGTTAATGATTAATTAATAAGTATAAAATATAGAAGGCATCAAACAATTATTTTCATTAAAGCATATGGGATTTAGATAATCATTTCAAAACAGCACAATAATTTAAAAAAATTTACGTAATTGTCATAGAGATATGTAAAATATAAATAAACTTTTATTATACGAATGATATTCAATATCTAATTACAATCAAAATTCAATCTTTATGTAATTTAATATTGTTGAAAGACATTAATCAGCTAATGATAAATTAGTCTATTGACAACATAAAAAACTTCAAACTATAATTTATATTCAAACATTGAAATCATTTTTACATTACATTTTTTTAAATTTTCCTTTCATATCTGAAATTTTGATTCATTAGAAGCCATTTATACTTTTTTCAGAAAATCTGAAACATATTAACATATATTATAATTAAAAAAATCGAACTATATAATTAGAATAGGGGTATTTTAAATAACAGTAAACTTTTTTTGTACATATTATATACGATATATACTTATACAATAAGCTTCCAATGAATAATCAATTTATGTTACTTAAATTTCAAAAAACTAACTTTTACACTTAATTTAATTTGATGCTATGAAAAATTCGTTCGATGAAATTAAAAAAATTCGAATTTTAAAGAAAAACATTTTTCTAGTCGAATTAATTCAAGCTGAGCTTAAGATTTAAATGTTATGTATAATTTATATATATATATATATATAGTTA
>JAUELO010458892.1:0-22385 GCA_032357855.1 Amphibolips quercusostensackenii
ATATAAAAGAAGCAAAAGAGTGTTTGTGATTAGTGTGTGCAAGATTAAATTATGTTTGAGTAGTTACGTCCTTTACTTGCTTTAAACCATTGATTGTCATTTAGTGAGAGCCGTCAGCAATCGCCAGACCAGAGTACTTCAAAATCATTCTTTATCATTTATTTTAATTATTATTTGAATTATTATTCGATTATTATGTCAGTGATTCAGAATTAAATAATTCAAGCATGCGCCAGGTGTAAACCAAACAACATGTATGTTTCCCACAGGAAAGAAAACCATGTATCGACCACTTCGCAGATCAGGAATAAAACGGACTAAAGAGAAGAAACTGCAGACGGGATTAATGCTTTCTGCACTGTTAAATGCGCCTATTTTTACTTTGTTGCTCAAGCCTTCATTTGCAAACGACCTGATAAAATAAGATTTAAGTTGAAATCAACTTCTGTATAAAGGAATTATTTTATAGAGTCCACGATATGGTGCCTAAGTTTAAGAGTCCTAAAGCCTAATGATGATCATGCTTCAGAAAGGTGAAATCATTGACGACAGACAATGCTTATATAGGTAATTATATTTTTTCGCTGCAGTCGACTTACCCTACTATCTAAAAGAATTAATTGAAAAAAGAGGAGAAATTTAAAAGAAAGAGAAGAAAAAAAAATTTTGAGTGCAACCTAAGGTTGGCTTTAACACAGGGAGCCTTTCTACCGACGAGGTGACTTCCAGGCTGGTCAACTCAGGTAAGCGTGCCTGTACTGAAGACAGTGGCCGTACGTCGCCCTCATCTCTTTTTTTCAGCCAAACATCTTCGGTGACCTGACTCAACGGAACTGAGGGTCCATGCGAGCCTTTCTCCAAGCGCGCTTTTCCAGACAGAGAGCCTCTGTCTCGGCATTCTGTGGCTGCTGAACGACCGAAACGACGTCTGGTTTGGGTTCTTTTTCCTTGATGACTAATTTGACGACCCCTTTCTTGATCTCTCGTAAGGATTTGTAGCTTGTGAATGCTGCCTTTTTCCTTTTCGTTTTCAGCGCCTTCCCGACGGCTCCTAGATTTGCACCCGGGCCCGGTAGCAACAGTGGTGTCGTTGGCCGCGGCTGAATCCCCGGCCACCATCGTGATTTGGTTGTTGCCGGATACGCGTTGAAGGTGTGACCTCGAACAGTACTCCTTTTTCGTAACCTAATGCTTCCTGAGGAGCCTGTTCCTCGCGTTTCAGGCTGGGTGCTGAAAGACAAAGTGAGAGCTACCTATTGGATTGGTCTTTTCCAATTTTAATCACTTATACCTGAAATTGTCTTTGATTCGCTTATGCACACGCTCCGTACAAATAGAAGCATTTAGTGTAACGCGCTTGCTGCTTTATTGTGAAAAGAATCTATTACGTAATATTTTACGCTCCGGCACAACCAGTTTGGAATCTGAATTATGCTGCTGAGGATATTTGTAGTTTCAGTCAATATCCATCTCAGCCTTGTCCTCTCCAGTAGCTGCGTCATCATCCGACCACCTAAAGTCGCTTATTTCAAGAAGAAAGCGATCAATTTTGTTTTGCCGCAAGCGCTCCGCCTGATAACCCTCATTCCCATCCAAATACTTTCGGAGATATGACGCGTGTTAACGACCCGATAACATAGATTTGGGTGACGCAATCTTATACACATTTGGTGAGATCACTTTCACCAATAAAGACGGACCTAAAAACTTGAGTAACACTTTTTCGGAATTATTATTTTTTACGTTAGAGAGTACATGGTTCGGTTTCTTCACTAGATCGCTGACCTTACGTTGTTGGTCGCCTTGACGATGGTCATAATACTTGGCTTGCCTGGCTTGTCAACGTTATCCACTTAGAAAACCAGTCTCAGAATACTATCAGGTACTTGAATCTATGCCTACTTTAAGGAAATGGACCCATGACGTCTGTTGCCACTACTGTCTATGGTTCCTGAACCACACCCTTGGTACCAATCCTCTAGGCTGTGCCTGTTTTGGCTTATTTAGTTGGCACATCTGGCGTTTCCACACGAATTTCAAAACGTCCTTGAACACACCGGGCCAGAAGTAATAAATCGATTCGCGATCATACATAATAAGGTATTTTAAGAGTTGGTTGTTCCGAAACTTGTAGAGTCCACCATCCGCGACTTCTCACTTATGATATTTATGTGGAGTTTCGATCACAGCCTTTCTACGCTGCACAAACTATTCATCTCTTAACAGTCCGATGACTGCTAATTGGGTACATCTACTTCAGGCTGCTCTAATCAGTGATTACTGTGAAGTGATAGCCCTCTAGTTAGTATAAGAACTTTCTAATGGCCCAAATTACAGCCAGGCATTCCTGTTTAGTAGTTAAATAATTCCGTCCTGACGCGGAAAGCACGCGACTAAAATGAGCTATTATTTTGCTTGTGACTATTTTGAAACTAAATGACTATTGCACCCAGGCCGAATCCGCTTGCACCTGTTTGGATGAAAAATGAAATTTTGAGGTCCGGATACGTCAGCACCCGTGACGTGGTTAGGGAAGTTTTCCAAGTTTAAAAGGCCTTCTTTCGCTCCTTACCCTGAGAAAATCCTACGTTCTTCCTGGTTAGGCGAAAGAGAGGCTTGCAGATCTCAGCGTGACCTTTGATAAACTTTCGGTACCATGAGGTCCCTCTGAAAAACCGATAAACCCGTTTGAGGTTCTTGGGTCGAGGGTACTTAAGGATCGGACTGACTTTATTTTCATCTGTAATCAACTCCTCACTTTCCACTCTAAACCCCAAGTATCTTGCCTCCGATTGACAGAACTTGCATTTATCGGAACTCAGAGTGAGTTCGGCTTTAGTCAGCAGGTTTTTTGTTTTCTCGAGCCAATAAAAATGCTCCTTGAAAGTGGCTTAGACTGCCATTGCGTCGTGCAGGCAGGAAAACACGTGTGGTCTTATTTCAGGGGTGATCACCTTTTTCATCAACCGCTAGAACGAAGCAGCAGCTCTGTCAGACTAATCGGCATGCATTTATGTTAGTACAGATCCTTGTTTGGGATCGTAAATGACTTAATGCCATTACTTTTCCTAATTAAGGGAACTTGGTTAAATGTATTGTTTAAATCAAGAGTTAAAATCTGGAGAGAGGAATTCAGCCTTTTCAATATTTTATTCATAAATGGAATCGGATAAGCATCGTCTTTCGAGACCTCGTTCACCTTACGCAAGTCAATGCATAACCGATAATCCCCATCAGATTTTTAAGACATTACGAACTATCCTCTTACACGCTTCTGGGCCACTCTCGACCGCCAGACCAAATGCTAATTTAATCATTTTCTAGTCATTCAACAATAGCTGCAGATTCCGAAGGTGCATTACGATCCTAAACCGCTCTGCAAGGTACATGCCAAGGACACAAGTATCAATCAGACTTGATATGAATTTGATCTCAGTGAACTGCGCAGTTCCTGAAAAAGTAACTGGCAGACAGGCTTGGCTAATGATGGCTTCAATAGTACCTATATAGGTTCTTGACAATCCGGTGTTGATCAGCGAGTAAAACTCGATGCCACCTATTTTAATAGTTATATAGGTTTGTGACAAGGGACCGATTCCGAAGATGAAATCGACCTCAGATTGTCTTGCTTGATGATTGCTCTATCTACCGCATCGAGTGGTCCACGAAGTCCGCAATTTATGGACAATTTGGACATAGAACGGGCAATCTTAGTGAATCGAGAGCCGTGGATACATTTCCCACGTCTCTCAAGTAAAATGAGATTTGAATCAGAGTCTGAAGGTAGCCTACCACCAATGACCTCTAGCCTTTTTGACTGCTGATGAGTCAAATGAATTTGAGACATGAAACTCACTTCTAAAACTTAGTCAGGTGGAGACTCATAACGAGTCTTCCCCGCTATTTTGAGAAAATTGATCGGATCGGATGTAGTTACATCCGATTGGACGTGTGACTGTTTGTTCCTTAGGGTCCTGTTAGGAACAACAGGGGCAGCGACGACTCTAATTCTCCCCTTCCTTAACGGTTCCGACAGTAATAATCGCAATCACAATCGCGCTTGACCCAATTATGCTTGCCGCAACTCTGGCAGAGTTTCGCTCAAGTATCTGGACACGCCCTTTATTTGTGGTCGTACCTTTGAAATATAGACAGGTATTGTTTCTTTGCAAGATCAGCGTTCGAATTTATGTTCAGGGTAACTTTAAAATCCTTTGATTGACAGAATAGCAAAATCGATCTTTTATAAAGGATGAAGCACCAGAAATTTTTTTGTGCAATACATTGATGAAAAAAATCACTTTAAAACATACAAAAGAAGCGTCTTTTAGCAAAGTTTTCGTTTGTTTCATTTGCCAGTGTAGTTTAATTATCTCTGAGTTATATATAATACAATAAGAATCAGAAGTTACAAAAGTCACAAAAGATTGTTTGGTTGTACTATTGGGAGATGCAGTCACTAAAAGACACGAACTGGACACACGCCGCGCTCTAAAATAATAAAATAATAGGTTTTGTAGCCGTTAAGTACTGAAGCAAAGAAATTGATACATATTAATGACTTGAATTTGAAATCTTATAGCACCTTCATATATAATGAAAATAAGCAGAAGTTTCCCTGCCATTTAATGATAAAATCAGAACTTTAAACTTAAATTATTATTTAGGCGATAAAACAATAAAATAAGTAAAAGAGTAATAAGCAAATAAATAGTTATGTATAGAACGAAATATTATCTACATGATTTGTAACATATTTACACTATGCACAAATTTGCAGATCAGAGTTTATTCTACATCCATTATTATCTCGGGCCCATTATTACATTACATTGAGTAGCAGCGTTGCAGGATACTCAATATTTTGTTTGTGTTTTGCGTAACCGTCAAACTACAATACACTTCAAACATGTGCACACGCTCCAAGAGTCGTAGATCCTAGCTTGCAGATACAATAGTAGCCAATAATAAGACTTTGACGCTTGCAAACGTGCAGCAATTTTTTTTTTTCTTTCGATGAAACATTAATGTTCATACCATTATTTCCGTACAATGTCCACCTCAAACGACAGTGAACGCTCCGACAACAACGCATTAGGTTCTAATTATATTCATGAATACAATTAAATGGATCGAGAAACGTGTAGGAAGTCAAAAAAATCCTGTAGAGTGAGTTCTTGCCACCGTACCAGCCAATTCACGTCGTCTGCCCACTTTCGGGAAAATATTTCAGGTGGAGACAAACTCGCTCACGGAAGGATGGCAGGCAACCGCTAGCCGCTTGCACCACTACCTTTTCGATTAATCTTGTCATGATAGATTTTTTAACGTGATAAAACCAATTTTAAATGTACTGTGGGGTATCTATTTTTATAATCATTTAATTTTTACGGGAATGAAATTTGAACTTAATCAGTTTTGGAGGTTGCCAGTTTTCAAATTTCACTACAGAAAAACAAGCATTTGGTACGATTTGTGCAATACCCTCTTCATCGAAATTTATAACTCTCTTTGTCATGTTCAGCGATAGTTGACCGAAGTTCAGGAAAAAAAACAGACCGTACTAACATATAAATAATTCTTGTATAATTTTTGACATCACAGCGCAGTATTACTTATAAATATCTAGATTAACCATAAAAAACATTGCTAAATAAAATTGGTGAAGCTGAAGAAAAACCATTCACCCCAAAAAACGTTCGCCCCAAAAACAAAAAAAGAACCAAGTCTACCGCATGCTGTTAAATGCGGCTTACTTTGCAAAGAAATTACTAGCGGTAGGTTTCTTAAACAAAAAAACAACAAGAAAAAACACAGAAAAAAAAAGAAAAAAAATATACTCCCCATGATCCATTTTGAAAGTGAATGTACCTGGGAAACCCTGACAAGAAAAATGGAGGCATAAATAGATTTTTTCACACTAAGGACGCAATACATTTATTTTGCATGCCTTAAAGAGGAAGCAAAATCAGCCTTTCTCTTCCCCAGAGAGAAATAATCAAATGACTGCAGGTCACAGGTAGCAGGTAGCAGGTCCCTGCACTCTGCTACCTGTACCCTCGCGCTCTTACTCATACAGATATTCAATAAAAATAACTGTTTTTTTAGGCTGCTGTTGCCGTTGCTATTAGCGTCCTTCGTGTTAAAAAATAGCATGTGCACCAAAGGAAAAAATGCTGCGTCCGCGCTCGTTCAACTTCGGCGCCCTGGCTACGCTCGGGCCCGAAGCTCGATCTCGCCCCGAACGCAGCATTTCGTTCCCTTGGTGCATAATATACTATTACAGTACATGCCGTTTCACTCTTGTTACTCTAGACTTGACCATTTCAAATCACTCACTTTCCCGCTTATTATGATTAACAACGCTTTTGTGAATTGAATCTTGAAGTGGCTATTATAAGCCTAATAAAATGTTGTTGTTATTTCACTACATCTAAAATTGTTGACAATACCAGTTATGCATTTGTCAAAGGGCAAAAATAGGTGCATTTGGAACAAATTCATTTTTATAATTTATAATAGCGTTGTTTATCGTGAGATGCGTATAGGTAAGTAAATCGAATTGGCCAAGTTCAGGGTAAAAGAATAAAATATGTGCAGTAAAATCTATTTATGCTTTCGTTTTTCCCGACGGGGTTTTCCAGGGCCATTAACTTTGAAAATGTATCATGGGAGGTATATATTTTTTCTTGTTATTCATTAAAAAAAATTTTTTTTTTGTTTTTCTTTTTTTAAGAAACCTACCACGAATAATTGCTTTGCAAAATTAGACTCATTTGAGCGCATTCCGGAGATTTTGTTCGTTTTTGTTAGATTTTCCTACGTGGGGCGCACGTTTCTTGGGGCAAAGGCTTTTTCCTCACATTGATAGCAAATACTTAGTCCTTGAAATTAAAAAAAAATTAAAAGTCCTTTATTTACTGGAAATCGTGCGGAGCTACTAATATCCCTTAAAACCATTGTAATCTTTAGAAATCTTATTATATTCTTGAAAATTCGTTAAAAATACCCTCGAATCTATTTCAATATTCTGAAAGCTTATTGTTTCTGTAAAATTTTTACAAATCTTCTTAAATTCTAGGGAATCCTTTAAAACTGCATAAAATTTTTTAAATGATTTAGAATATTCCTTTTGATATCTTAAAATATTGGAAGCCCTATGAAATACCTTATGGGCCAAGAAAATTCATCAAAATACCTCATTGAAAGTTTTTAAAATCCCTTAAAATTACTGGAATCGTTAAAAACTTGTTAAATTTTTTTTTTAATTCTTTGAAATATTTGGAAGTCTTGAAAATTGTCTGAAATCCCTGAAATATTTGGAAGTCTTGGAAATTGGCTAAAATCCCTTGAAATCTTCTATAATATCCTAAAATCTTATAAATGCTATGAATCTGTTAATATTTGGGAAATTCTTTAAAAAGGCAGACTAACCGAAATATTAAAAATTTTTTTAAATCTTCGAAATCCTGCGAAATCCCTTTTTTGGTGACATTCTTTGTAGATAATAAAAATATTATTAAATCTTAGGAAATTTTTTATATCTATAGAAATCCGTCAAAAATCAATTAAAATTATCAAAATAATATTTAATATCTTAACTAACTCTTGTGAGATCCCTTGGTCTACCATAAAATCTTTTAAACTTCTTTAAAATGTATACAAGCTTTGAAAAATTTTCAAAATAAATAATACCGTTAGATCTTCTATGAACTCCCTTAAAATCAGTTAAAATCCTCTTAAATCTCTAACAATATTTCAAATGTTTTGAACTCTTTCACAAAACTTAGGTAGAAAGGCTTTGAGGGCTGTTCTGCAACTTTTTTCGGGTCGGTTGGTGAGTCTCAGTCCGCTTCTGAACGCTATTTTTCACAAATGAATGATACTATTTTCATTTTTTTAACCTAAGAAGATTTAAAGCGAAGAAACTCGACTTTTTTAGACTTAAAAAGGATTTATTTTCAATTTTAAATACTTTAAATTTAGAAGGGTTTTAATGTTTTACGATACTTTTGTTTTGTAGTTAAGTAATCAATATTTAAATTGAACATTTTTCATGCATGAAAGTTAAAAATTTTTAATTTTTATGTCTGAAGAAAATGTTTGGTAACCGAAGCGCAAAATATGATGGCTAGCGTACAATTGGTTAGAAATTTTCAACTAAATCAGTTATATCTCTCCATGTGTGTACAATTTTCCGACGCCGCTTCCACCATGTCACTTCTCTGGATCTGCGCCTGAACCAGGCACCCAAAATAATAATATCAGTAAACAAAATCATTTAACTTGCAATAAATTGGAGTCGAAATCCACTCATATCATTCACAAATGAAAAATCGCGAGAGGAGCGAGAGCCACGGTGTGGTGGCAGCAGCAGAGTGCATACGCCTGCGCTAAACGAGAGACACCATTTACTTTCAGCGGTACATTTGAAATAATTTGGAACTTATACTTAAAGAGGTTTTTGACGAAATTATGCTGGTGCCACTTTTCAAAATACATTTTTAAGATTGAAAATTAACTAATATTCAATAGTTCATTTTCATTAGAAAATGTCTAATTTTCAAATTGTTTTAAAATATGAGATACGTAAAAATCAAAAGGGCGAATTGTTTTAGCAGTTTAGAAATTAACTTTTTTCATAAAAAATTATCTCGTGGTTTTTTTCTTATTATTTTCACAATGTTTTAGTGACAAAAAATATTTCTTTTCTTTTTTCATATTATTGAAATTATTATTTTTCACTGGCATTTTATTGCAGTTTAATGAACTAGTAAGTTAGTACTGCTACAAGCTTATTCAGCAACTTAAAACTCAACATTTAATTTAGTAAAAGGTATTAAAATTACTGCCTAAATAGACAAAAACAATGCTACTATTTGCATTGGTGTTACTAATTATTATTACTGAGAGAGATACGTTACAGTCTAATAATAACTTATTAAGTTTGGTAATCACATATTTTAGACTTTTAGCCATTTCCGACATTTTCCTTTTTACCCTATTTTTAAAATCTTTTTTCTATTTTCTGTTTTTAAAAAACTTTCCCCTTCATCCCTTTTTATTATTTTCTTGCTTCAATTTGAATTAAATTTGTAGGACCCAATAAAACAATTTTGATTAAATGGTTGAAAAGGCCACTATTGTATTTTCAGTTCTAAATTTATCTTGTTTGTTTAGAAATTCTAGCATTGGCGTAAAAATTAATTTATTTCATTAAAAATGCAACTATTTTGTCGATAAATAATCTTTTTGGTAGAAAATTAATCTTTTCAGCGGAAAATTAATTTTTTTTAAATTAAATCAGGGTAGGTTGAAAGTTGAACTGTTATGTTAAAAATTAAACCTTTTTGTTAGTGATTCAATACTGCATTTGAAAATTCAGCTGTTTGATTGAATATTTATTTATTTCTAAAAAATGCTACTGATTGCAAGAAAATAAATATGCTTTGGCTTAGAAGTGATTTGATACCAAATTGAAATATTCGGTAAATAATTCACTTTTTGCGTTAAAAATTTATAATTTTGGTTGAAAATTTGACCATTTGATTAAAAATTAGACTATTTTCAATGATATTTCAAATATTTAGTAGTATATCAATTTTATTGTTAAAACATTATCCTTTCGACATACCGATTCCACAGTTTTGCAGATAAATTGTCTTTTTGGATCCATAATTCATCAATTTTGTTAAAAATTGACATATTTTATGAAAAGTTTATCTTTTGCGAGAAAATATCAATCTTCTTTTAAAAAAAATCATCTTGTTGGTTAAAAATTGATTAAGAAAACAATTAATTCGTATTTTTATGGATAAAAATTAATTTCGGTTATTAAAAGTTTAATTATGCCCTTTTTGGTGAAAATTTATTTATTTTTATTTACTTACAAATCTAACTATGTATATAGTTAAAGATTTGCCTTTTTCATTTGAAAGTTTGCCTTTTTTGGTAGAAGATAAATCTTTTTTGCGGAAACTTCATTGTCTTTAGAGTAAACTATGGTAGGTTAAAATTAAACTGCTCTGTCAAAAATTCAATATTTTTTAAAATGATTTATGACTAGTTGAAAATGCATTGTTTAGTTTAAAATTTAAGCATTTTTTGAAAATTTTAAAAATTTTTTTTCAGTTTAGAATTAAACTTTATTTTGTTGCAATTTTAACTACATGGTTGAATGTTGAACTTGTTTGTTAAAAGTTAGTTTTTTGTAAGAGATTTATTATTTGAGATAAACTTTTATCTCTTTTGTCAAAAATGAAACTTTTTTCTTAATTATAAGTTTTTTTGTCTTGAAAATTGTTTTTTTTTTATTGAAACTTGACCCCTTTCATATAAAAATTCAACAGATTATCCAGGAACTGGCCAAAAGGTGAGTCTGGATACTATGTTCCTAAATTCTACTTTGATCTGATTAACAACTTTTTTTATATTTTAAGTATATTTCCTGAGATTATTTCTTCTTTAATGTGCTTATTACCATATTTGCCACAAAAAATTCGCAAATTAAAATTTAACATTCTTTGACGCAAACGTAAAATGCACGTGAGATATGTTTATCTTTAAATAATTTTGAAGCAAAACAGTTGAATTGTCAAGCTAAAAAATTATTTTTTGAAAGAAAGTTGAATATTTAACCCGTTAAGTTGATTTTCAAGCCAGAAAATTATATTTTTAATCAAGAAAGATGACCTCTCTACCAAAAAAGGTGAAATCTTAACCAGTTGAATTAGACGAAAAAAACACAATTTTAACAACATATTTGAATCTTCAGCCAAAATCATAAATTTTCAATAAATAAAAATGAATTTTCAACTTAATTATTTATTGTTTGAACAAAAAATGAAATTATCAAAATTTTAGTTTGAGAGACTAATTTATAACAAAAAATTTTATTTTTAGCTAGTTGAATTAAAACAAAGAAGACGGATTTTCGAATAAGTAGGCAAACTCTCATTAAAAAGATAAATTTTGAACAAACAAGATTAATTTTCTAACCAAGAAGACTTATTGTTTATCAAGTAATTACATTTTTATTAAAAATATGAATTTTTATAACAAGACGTTAATTTATAACTAATTACTTACATTATTTAATGAGAGGATAAATCTGCAACCAAGTAAAAAAAAAATTTTCAGCAAAGTAGTTCAACTCATAACCAAGGTGTTTAATTTTTGATTGAAAAAATGATTTTTTTAAACAAAATACTTAAATTAATGCAGTAATCGATAAGGTAAGTAGGAATAGATAGAAAAATAAAAGATAAACTGCGCCGCTGTAGCGCAACACATCTTTCGCAAAGTTGGCCAATTTTGCTAAACTTGAACATCAGGCAACCATATTTTTCTACTTCTTCTCCCCCTGCTCTCCTTTTTCCTACTTATAATACAATAATTTCACCTTACTAGCCCTACGCCCCCTCTATTTTCCGTAATTTTTCCTATTTACGCTCCCATGATTTTCTATCACTCCTCCTACTCACTTTTCCTCCCTCTCTCCCCAACCCTCATTTTTCTTTACTTTTTATTCTTGAAAAAAGTACGACGGACAGAAGGATGTAACTACGGACGAACGGACACCGAAACGAGAAAATAAATGTCTACCCAGGCTGACGAAAGCCTTGAGATCAATAAATTTTTCGAATTGAAGTCTGCCATTTTATGTCTTATACTTTTTACAATTGAAACGACATTTCCGTTTTCATAAATAAAAAAGTATGCTTCAATTTTTGGGTTTCTTGGATTTCGTAGTCCCGGAGAGAACCCTTTACAGTTTCATTCGGGTTTATGCCCGTCCATCTATCTTTAAAAGAAGGACATTTTTAATTGAACGTTTTGATTTAGAATCGTATATTTGATGTTTTTTAATTATGTAGGATTTAATTTATTTTTCTAAACACTAAAAGTTTCACAAATTTAAAACGTAATGAGTGAACTTGGAGCCAAATAAAAGGGATTGTTCGAAATGAATCAACATAGAAGTTCAAAAATCACCATTTATTTTACAGGTTTATTTTTCCAAGCTCTCGCATATGCCTGCACGTTCAATCGATTGTTATAGTGCAACCCGGCTCGAAAAACGCACATGTAGAGAAAACCCCTAGGAGAGCCTGATCCTTTACATACTATTTCACCCATCACCTTTCTATAAGAAAAATTATAAAAGTTTATTATTTTGAACAATAACAGGTTTATAATTAAAAAATATTAAGTATATTACTCTACACTAGTGGTATAAAATATATATATTTTTTTTTATTGCACCTAAAAAATTTGATATTGGTCAGAACAAATGAAATCTGAATGATTTAAAAAAAAATTAAATATTAACACATAGTTTTCTGTATGATGAATTCAATATTTAATTAACCTGAGATGAAGAAGACGAGTATTTTTAGCCCGAAAGTAATTTTTATTTAAAAAATCTGGACACTTTAGGCACATATCTCTAATGTCTTTATTTTAGATTGTATTTCAATTTTTACATTACCTCATCGACCATGAAACGGATCCTGAGAGTAAAAGCAGTTACTGAATAATGTTGCAACACGCAAACAGTAAGATTGTCCGTAAAAAAAAAGTGCAACCAGGTTGGGACGCATCAAATAATCACCGTTGTCATAATCAGGTGTTCCATCTGTATGTGTGAGAAGAACATAGGCATTATTTAATTTAAAGATTTTAAGAAATCATTAGTTTATAACTACGAAACACTTAACTACATGTAAAATAGTTATTTGTGATGCAATTGCGTTAAACACTCTATACTTAGGGAAAAACTAGCCGTTCTAGGCAAAGTTCTATAATATTCAAAAAAATTTTATTTTAGTTTTAAAATTACCTGAGTTTGCATTTCCGTGTCTTCGAACCATCATTCCTAGACGGATCGAGTAAGATGAAATTTGTATCACGCCTTGTCCAAATTCATTATTCTGGTCACGAAGCACATAATCCCCAGGCAAAAATTTGACTAGCGGTATTCGATATTGTCATGTAAAAGAAAATATAGTTACTAGTTATTTTAACGATACCAAATTTCTTCACTCAGAAGTACTAAATTACACGAGGTTGTGAGTCTACTAATAATTGCCCAAGAAATACAATTTTTATATTTTTTACACATCCCAAAAATTGTTTTTTAGTTAAAAAAAATTATGAACAGTGAAAACGATTTCATAAAATCCGTACAGGTTTTAAAAGTTTCGATTCAGATATTTTGGATTACGAGTCTTTCAATATTTAATTGTTTATTTTTACAATAAATTTCTAAGTTAAAATTCGTATATGTAAAACAATCATTTGCATTTACAAACATTACAAATTAAAAAAATTGTAATTAAAGCTTTGTAAATTGCATAGGTCTTCAGGTATAGATAACAATTCTAAATAAAGTGGTTAAAGTTGAGCTATCCAAAATTAAAATGATACTTTAACAATTTTTTTAATGATTGTTATCTCAATATCATAATGTTGAAATTAATTTTTGAATGCTACTATTTCAATCTAACGTTTTAGCATCGTAATTTTAATATAAACCACTCACATTTTTAGATGCTTCAGTCTTTGTATTCGTTAGCATGTAGATAGTCAAAGAGTTTTAAACGGAAAGGTGCATTGTTTAAGATTTACTAATTTATTAATTCTTAATACAAATTCTTGAGATTTAAGCAAGTGTTAATTTAAATCTTTACAATCAGACAATCCAAAGTTTTTTTTTTAAAGTATAATTTTTGTGTTGAATAACTAAGCTAAAACTGCATAATTAGGTCATTTCAAATTTTGAAGTTTGTGATTGAAAATTTACTAGCTGTAAAGCACAACATCTCGTTCGCTGTTAAAATAGTCTTGCAACTGTATAATTTAGGACTTACACAGTTTTTCACTTATAAATAACCCACCCGTAGGTGTTCTCCCTACCAAAGGTGTTCTTTGCTGCCAAACGTATGTCTCGTCTACCCAAGATGTTCTCGCTTTAAAGTCGCAGTAAGGCTTAAGCTTTTCTCTTATGAGTTTGGCGGCTATGTTGGCGGAAGCACAGCTACTGACAGCGTTTCTGCTGGGTGCAACAGTATGCGGAACGGTGGTGGTGGTGAGCTGCGAGATAGTCAGACAGATCTCACTAATCTAGCATTTGGCCAGCAAGAATAACTGCGGCAAACGTTGAGCAGTGGAACATCAGCTGTGCCTTCTCTGAATGCTTTGGCTATCGTAAGCTATTTCTAGCTAACTATCTCAACAAAAATACTTTCGGAGAGCATCAAGTGAGATATAATAATAAATGATGAATTAGTGCGTCTCTACTATGATAGTGCGCAGTTTAAAACCAAAAGTGAAAAAGGATACAATCTCAGGACGAAATTTGCAGGATAGTATCCTCATAAGAGGAAAGTCGCACTAAGAGATCTTATCACATCTCAGAAGACCGATCATTGAAGATTAAACAGCACTGCCATATCTTCCAGAGGCCTAATACAACCAGAGGCACAAAGAAAGTTTCAACAACTAAGAAGGTGATGAAAATGGACATACCATATGAACAGAGACGTTCTGCGCCTTTATTTTCTTCTCAAGATAGGTGACCAAAGTGCGAACAGAGAACATCATCGTATCAAAAATGCTCAATATCTGCAAGCAAATTGCTTTTGGCTGTTGATATAGCTGCCATCAGAATGTAAGTGGAACAGCATGCGACCATTTTTAACGTTGATGGATCACAAAGGATCTGCGTGCACTAATATGACACCTAAACCGCAAGGTTTTACCTATGCATTTGAGCGCAACAATCACTGCGTGAGAGGAGCAACATTTTGTGTATTATGCATCTGTGGCAGCCGTTAGAACGTTAGGCCGCAAAACTAGGCCTACAAATGCAGTCTTTGCCCAAGACAGGGATTATGATCGACCATGCAAGATAAGGTGGGATATAAATGTCGGCAAAGTAAGGTGCAAATGGAATAGATTATATCTAAGTAAGGAAGAAAATAGAACCAGAAAGCTGATAAGCCAATATAAACCAATATAAACCTCACTAATTAGGAAGCTAGATTTATAGTGAGAAGGGCTGCACGTGCCGGACTCGGATTGTGGGGGAAGTCAACAGAAGCAAGGAAGGCGAAACGACAAAGGAAGGCGTCAGTTACGCGTTGTCTATCAATGCATTAACGTGGACACGATATGCCCACACCATTGTATTTCAAAGAGGTACCTAAACATTGTGTTTTCTTCAATATTCTTAAAATTCTGAGAAGTCCGTTTTCTTTTTAAAAATTGTCGTTTTTTAATACAGGATACTCTACGTAAATACAGTTAAGCGTCGGTAGATGTTTCTGACCTCCAGATTTTGTTTTATGGTTTGATTTTTGCTTTGGGCTTCAAGCGATTAGTGAGATTGTGTCGGTTTTCCTTTTGTTTGGTTTTTCTGACGAATAGTGTCATGACAGCCAAGAAAAGCGTCATTTCAAGTTAAGTAATCGAGGCTTTCCGCGCTAATAATTTCTTTTTGTAATTTAAAAAACTTCTAGTATTGAGTTTTCTTTCTCAGCTTTGGTTATTTTAAATCTTTACTTTTTATTAAGCCGGTTAGTAACAACTGCATTTAATAGATTTTGAGCCGCGTCATTGTCATAAAATAAACAGTTCCGGAGTTATTTTTTGAATAACATTTTGAACAAACGCTCGCAATTAAAATTAATAATATTTATTATTTATTTATTATTTATATATTATTATTTATTGATTTATTATTTAATAATATTAAAAATTAATAATAATTAATAATTAAAGAAAAAGTAATTCTGTTAAATTAAGTGTCACGATGTTTTCTCAACCTCACAATTTCATCTACCCTGAGCTAGAGATTTATTCGAGAGAATTAGCTCCTCACAACTTCAGGCCTGAATGATTTTTTTTTATTATGTAAAATGTTTCTGAAGTGAAGCTGAGTAGGCGTCTGGTAAAGAACAACCTAGGTATTTACTAGATGCACTTTTACTTCAGCCACTGTTATTCTTCTTTCTCGTTCTAAGTTCCACAAAGCCGGGCAAATCGTTAGAAAAAGTGTCGCCCAATGTGGGGTCAAAAAATATCATGACTGGGTCACAATTTCGTTAATTCTTTGGACATTTCCGTTGGTAAATATTTCACCACAAAGCGCCTAAACTGAACTGACCCAGTCGACTAAATTAAAGGTTAGCTGTTGTACGACCATTTTGTTTTATTTGAACATTTGAATCTCAAACATGCCACATTCTTATGTGATATATATGGGTAATTCCATATTAAATTTAGAACTAAAAAATCGAGTAAAGTAGAATTTTCTTTTGCATTCTTTGGAGAAAAATTATTGACACATAATTTTGTTTTAATATAATATGTTTTATTTCCATGTTATGATTTTCCAAACTTTTGAAGTGTATAAAATTCAACATTTTTTAATCACTAATAATTTGAAAAATATTTATTTTTGGGGCAAATTTTCGTCGTCGTAAAAGTTCATATTTCATATAAGTTTAATGAAAAAAATGTAGTTAGTGCAGTGTTTTTTTCATATCACTAATTTTTTTGCAACTGTTATAAATTCCCACGATTTTTTATTCGTAAATCTGATATGAAATAACCAATATGCGTGTTATACCATTGTAATTTATTATGTGTTAATGAATATAATTGAAATGTTTTGATATACCTGATGCCATGAATTCTTTAATAACATATATTATGTGCAATGAAATATTTCCGAGATTTTATAATCTTTTCTAACGAAATTCGATATTGTGCTTGTGATTTCAGGACTTCATAAGTGTGCTCGGGATTCTCTTATTTTAATTTAGAAAGTGCTTAAGAAATTATTATTTTTTCAATTATGTAAAACTAATGTCGATTGATACGGAATTTTTAAAGTTTAGTGAAATTTAAACTTTGCAAAAGTGATTGCAATTTCTTTCAAAATTTGGAAATGCCTAAAGAATTTTTTCAGGTATGTAGTAAATATCGTCGGGATTCCGTCTAAGAAAGCAGGATTATTTTTAAATTTATGAATTTTAAAAATTTTGTAAGTATTTAAAAGGTGTTTGTGATTTCGGAAACAGCGTCAGGTTTTTTAGATTAAATGCTTTCTCTTTCGTAAATATGGAGGCCTCCACCATTGACGCAAATAGATTATGGTACGTAACTAAGGATGATTCATAAATTGGGCAAGCTTTTTGATGGAGACCGAATTGCGCTAAACAATTATGTGCCTCAAACTTAACAACGAACGGGATTACTCGGCAATAAGATAGCGCCTTGTGAGATTTAACCAACATTGCCGTCACATGCACAAAACATGAGAGGAGAGTGGGGGCGGAATTCGACATCCGCAATCGAAAGGCTTCGTATTACGCTTAATTCTACGACAGCATTTTGACTATAGACCCCCAGTACCCCTACGTCACTATCGCTCAATCGGGTAACGGCTTTCGCAACTGGTCACAATTTGCTTGTGGCTGCGAAACCCTGGCTCGCACCGGCAACATGCGTCGGCAGCGTAACCTGTGCACGGAGTCTACCTCACGTCGTTACGTTCTCTTCGTTCACACGCACCGCTCCGTTATATACTCCCGCAAGTCGCTCTGCAATGATTTCTTCAACATTCCCGGAAGTTGTGCGATCGACTGGACACAGAATAAGATTTTGCGCAGTCTATTACGCCTTTGCTAGTAGCAGTAAGAATGGCTTGCATTCGGTGCATTTTTCGAACTTCTCAAGATGCTAGGAGAAGGAAAATCCACTTAAAAGCGAGTTATGTCACCACTGCTTTGTCAACTAATAATCCATTTTTAGATTCATTCGTGCCACTCGATCATTTTTTCTGCATGGATGGTAACCCCTATTAACATTAGGACAATTTACCGAGAATTTAAATGTCCGCTTCTAGCCCAGTAAGCGGAATGCCCGGAGGCTTGAGTCAGCGGAGTGAGGATGATATTTATTCTGTGCTTCGAAAATGAAACGTTATCTATGACAAAAAAAGCGATAGCAGGGCGAAGGATTTTTTTAACTGAAATAGAAGAATGCTGAAAGGGCAGTTTATTATCGAATGTGGACCTTTTCTGGATCGCTGCCTCTCTCATTAAAACGACCCGTACAACACTGGTATAGGTTCCACCATGAAAAATCAGATACAGGAGCATTTGCAGATGACAATAAATAATTTTCGTCCTTAAAATTTAAAGGCTCTTCCTGAAACGAAGTGTCGTACTTTTGAGTAACTGGAAGATGCTAACGAAAGCTTTGAAGCATCCAAAATAATACGTCAAGCTTATTCACCCCCTCATCATACACAGGATAGTGTTCTGCACGAATTTACCTACAGTAACAATACCGGAAAGTTAGAAGGGCTGTCCGCTACTGAAAATAAACCTGCAATTTCGGATAAAGCGGAAAACGGGGCTAGCGGAAATAATAAAAATGATAACAAGAAACGCGGTGGCAGAGGTCATGAAAAAATACGCATAGCAAAAGCTACGACCAAGGAAATAATGCCCTAAATACCCATCATCCAACCAGCACTCAAAATAATGCATGTGCCGTACTAGGTTCTTCCGATCTTCAAATCCCTCTAGCGCCACAAGCGTATGGTACACCTCCTTTTTTCAGGGCTTATCTGCACTATTTTAATTATGGCTTTTATCTAGGCTTTCTTCAGGCAAAATGATTCTAGATAATTTATTTTATCTTGCATTGAGTACGGAGACCATCGAAGCCTCGAATCTTGTGACTGATGCGGTGGGATCTAGTGTGCTAGGAGCGAGTTTACTAACGCCAGCCCCCTTATTGTTCACTACCGCTGTTGACACTTCAAAGTGGAAGCACATCGGTTGTTAGAATCGGAAAAAG
Source organism: Amphibolips quercusostensackenii (assembly GCA_032357855.1). NCBI lineage: Eukaryota > Metazoa > Arthropoda > Insecta > Hymenoptera > Cynipidae > Amphibolips > Amphibolips quercusostensackenii. The sequence goes on from JAUELO010458892.1 coordinate 18,877, forward strand.
CAGAGACACGGTTGTCACGATTCGTCATTAGGTTCCCTCAGATTTCATTAGATTAAGTAACTACAGTACTTGATAAGCAAACCCTGCTCATTACAGTTAGTGTCAATGGTCGCTTTCTACAGAGACTCTTTGATCCAGGCTCATGCTGCACTTATATAGGCAAGACGGCCTTTGGACGTTCTCGGGAATTATTTAAGAAATTAGCTAATTGAACCCCTTCAAGTATTATGTATCCTAACGGAACGATAGAGAAAACTACGTTAAATCTAAGTCTCGTATTTGGAAAATATGAAACGGTATATAGCGAACATACCAGGGAACCCCTGGTAATAATCAGGAAGCCTGACGAAGAATATAGGCGACGAGTGTAAGAAATTAACTGTTTTTCCCATGCAGGGCAAATAGTTTTATCATTATTTTTGTATGCGATTTGGGTTATTGGAAGCACCAGTTACCTTGCAGTGATTGCTGGAGCAAATGATAACACAATTATTTGAGCCTGATGCGCTGCGTGAATGGATAACGTAATAGTAGTTCGTAAAGCCTTTGAAGAATATATTCACTGTTTAGAGAAAGTCTTGAATGTGATTATCAATGAGGGACTGATTATCAAGGCAGAGCCACTTTATCGTATATTGAAAAAAATCCAAAGTTTGAGTAGGGAGAATACTAGGGAATGTCTTCCAAGAATCAAAATTCGTGTAAGTTTCTGTCACCACGTTATCTGGACCAGATTTGAGTTTGCCGTTCTGTTTACAGACGAACGCAAGTATTAAATGTTTCGGAGCTGTCCTTATTCAAACCCAAGATGGCGCGAAACACACCATAGCCTTTGCTAGTCAATCCATTCAAGGCGCCTAGAAAAACTACACTCTCACGAAGATAGTCCCTTAAGTTGTAAAAGTATGACTTTGAGATTAAACACGGAAAACGTGACTTTCACCATGTGCCCAACGCGCTGTCGCGCATATCAATGCGGGACTCTGAAGTGGTATGTGCCATCGGCGAGATAGACGATCCGTGGTATACCCGAGGAACTAAGTTGGTACAAGAAATGCCTAATCAATTTTTAGGTTATAGATTGAAAGGCGAATGGCTATATTGTAATCGCCCTGAACACCTTACTGATTTATTCTTACCTGATTTGGAGTCATAAAAGATGATCTTGTCCGTAGAGCTTTAAGATAAGGCATTGAGTAAAGCATATGATACAACGATTCCTGGACAGTCAGGTGTGGATAAAATATTCAAGCATTTGTCGTTGCTCTACTATTAGTCTAGCATATTTAATGACGTAGCAAAGGGCGTCCAAACATGTCAGACTTGTCAGGAAATGAAAAAAGACCAGGCAGACCCAGTAGGCCTAATGGGTTAAAGTGTAAACGAGCAGCTTCGATCGGTGGTAGCAGCCGATATGATGGGCTTGGTCTCGCTTAGTCGCTCTGGTTTCCAATACTGTGTCTTGGGCTTCCAAGATATGTTTACAACCGCGATTGAAGTCATGCTATTCCGAAAAGCTAATGCCACTAGCTTCCAAAAGGCATCAGAGGAAAACGCTATCTTTGTATAGGAATTTCGGAAGTTATGTTCTAATCCAGTCAATGCAAACAAAAAAAAGTTTCTAGCTTGCGAAAGGTCAGAGTAAGACCAAACTTAACAATCATCTTTATTTTAGGGCCCTAATCAAAACCCAAAGAAGATCCCACAAATCAGGGTCCTGCGGACAGAATGGTGGTTATTATAAAAACAAATTTTTCTCATATTAATTGTTTACCAGTAATGTCAGAGAAGAGCAGAGCATTCTTTTGCACGCTGAAAATTTCGAAAAGAAGCGGTAAAGATTTTGACTCCATGAAGTTTAAACGCGAGGATAAAGTAATTCCTCTTACAGCTGCTAACTGCAGCATAAGAATTGATGACATTGCGATTCCTATCAATCCTTTCTTATTGTTTCAAACAATCTGTATCTCCAAGCAATCAGAGGAAGAGTTCAATGATATCTGAAATTTGAACTTTCCCCATTCCCTTTATCATTATTTTCCAATGATGGATTGCGTAAGTGCGTTAAATCTTCTCTCTACAAACTTTCCTACCTTTCACAGATGACATGGATTTCAAAAGCAGCATCTATATCATAGATAGTGTATATCTATTACATGGATTTGTATGACGTCGCAACGAATCTTTCGCATCAATCTGTGCGAACTACGTGCAGTACGTACTAGCACATTATGGTGCAATTGCAATTGTTGTTTCCATTATTTGTCTCCATCATTTCACTCAGTATTTATCGTAGGTAAAAACGTAGATCTTCTAGTTTTCATGAATGCTTCAGTAAAAAAGCACTTAAATGTTGTTTAAAAAAACCGAGCGAAGATAAGGCTCATGAAAAAATATACTAATCTGAAAGTTTTTAGTTTGACGAAGATATAGCAAAGAACATACTCTTCTCACAAGCATTTAGTAGCAGTGACGCAACCTGTGCAATGTACGGTAAAGGAAAAGTGAAGGTCATAAATACACTTTAAAAGAAGGGACAGTTAAAGAAGGAGCTAAAAACCTTTGAAGACGCAAATGCAGACCCTACACTCGTTATTATCTCAGGAGAAAATTTCATCCTTATATTCTACGGATCTTCCCTAGAAAATGACACGCTGTTCTCCTTTTGCTACCTGCATTTTTGACGATCAATAACAAAAAGTAAATTCAATTTACAGACATTGCCACCGATAAGTAGAGCTACACGAAAACATTCGTTACGGGCCTACCATCAAGTACTAGCATGGATGGACAATAAAAAAAATCCAGAGAAATAGGGATGACATCGAAGTGAGCACGGACTTATGCCAATCACAACCAAAAAAGGTCCTGCTTCAGAGAAATTATTGCAGTTCATTTCCTCTTAGTGCAAATTAGGATGCGGTTTGAAATGTGGCTGCAGGAAAGCAGGTTTAAAGTGCTCCATCATCTGCTCGTTTTGCAATATAAACTTCCGCGAAAAAGTTTCAGAAATCCTAGCAGACTCTGACGCGGAGAAGAAAACTAAAGAGGAGCTTGAAACAGTCGACATTTCAAAAAATATATTAGCATCAATGGAAGAAGAAGAAGAGCAGGAAGAGAAGCAGGGTAATTCCGAAGAAACTCCTGCTGATGTTCAAAAAGATATTATTGAGCCTGAACCATCCAGGCCTACAAGAAGAAGTGTGCCAGATCCATCCAGGCACTCTAAAATATTAAAACCAAAAATTTAATTATCTAACATCAAATAGAACTGAACATCTTTTGCTGCTTTTCTAAAATAAGAAGCTTGTGGATTAGGCCCACGTGGGATACCACGCTAAAAAAACGCTTCACTTACTCTACCTCAAGGGTAATGTGAAAACGAGTGAATTTAGATATTCCATACATATCGGTAAGTTCATACATACTTGCATATGTAAGTTTGTGTATGTATATATATATATATATATATATATATATATATATATATATTTGATAAATTAATTATA
>JAUELO010458902.1:0-12614 GCA_032357855.1 Amphibolips quercusostensackenii
GGCTCAATCTCCAAATAGGTCCACTCGTACTCGATGAATATCACGTGCAAACTGTGGGAACCTAACAATAAATTCCATTGTTCTAAAATCCGCTTTTTAAATGTAGAATAATTCGTGTAATACCTGGTAAGTATATGTGGATAATTGCTCCTTAATTACATCTTGCGTATGATATTAGTGAAAAATATATTTTTCAGTATTTGATAAAATTTATGTACATACTATTTTTTTTGAATTGAATAAAAAATATTATTTTTTATCAAGAATTGCTGAATATGCTACTTTGTGTTATCTTTCTTAAGGTAATAAAAAATTTTTATTAATATATTTGAATAAAAAAATGTATAAATATTAATAAGTGTTAACAATAGGTCAATTAAATTGATTACATTCAATTAAAATTTTAATTACTGTACTATTATTCGAAACATAAATTAAGATCAAAACAAGATTTCCACGCGTGGTCCTATTCAGAGGTTCGCCCCTGATTCTACGATGCGCGAAATAGTGGGGGCAACTTTCAAACGAAGATTAAGAGAAGCGGTCTTATTTGGAGAGGGCTGATTTAGAGATTGTGCTGCATATCAGTTTTGCTCTGGATTACTTCTATATACAGGATTACTTTGAATTACTCAAAATTATTCGGGATTGCATATGATTACTGTGGATTACGTAAAATTATAGTGGATTACTCCACCTTAACTAAACTCACGAGGATTTTTTACGGAAAAGGATTGCTTTTTAACAGAATTGTTGAATTTTTAACAAAATAGATAAGCTTTAAACAGTTCGGCTAACAAGATTAATTTTTTACCGGAAATGATTAATTTTGAATAAAATACGTGAATTTTCAACAAAGTATTTGAATTCTTAACTAAAAAACATAAATTTTTAACCTATCAGTTGAATTTTAAACAAAAAATATCAATTTTTCACCATACGGTTGAATTTTTAATTAAAAAAGATCAATTTCATTAAAAAAAAACAAATTATCAACAAAATAGTTGAATTTTCAATGAAAGAGATTAAGATTTAACGAAAGTGATATTTCTTTAGATGAAGTAGTTTAAATTTCAGTTAAAGACTACATTTTTAAAGATAAATCCTCCACTAAAAATGTATTAGTTGATATTTCAGTCACAAAATATTTTAATTTTAAATCGAAAGCAGTGGAAATAAAAAAAATTAAAATCACACAAAATTTAAATAAATACGATTTTTCAGCCTAGGTAAATTTTCAACTAGAATTAAGAATCTTTAACCAGAAAACTAAACTTTCAACAAAAGAGTTCAACTTTTAACCAAGCAGTTAAATTTCTGAATAAAAAACGACAAATTTTCAACAGAAAATTGAATAGTTCAATGTTGAGTTAAAAAAATTAATTCTCAACGAAAAAGACGAATTTACAACAATATAGTTAAATTTTCTACCAAAATAGTTGAATTTTCAAAAGAGACAAATTTTTATCAAAATACATGAATTTTTAACCAAATAGTTGAATTTCCAAGAGAAAAAGATAAATTTACAATAAAAAATTTAATATGATAAAAGGAGGTGTTTTGGGTTTCAATCGTGTGCAAACTATGAATCTTGAACATTGCAGTTCACTTCTTTAGGGCCAACTTGAGTCTCTCTAAGATGCCTGTGGTTGTCCAGAGCACCCCACCTTGGAGTCTGGTCGAACTTGATTAGCCAATCGAATCTTTCTCCAAAAACCCGGGAGTACCGAAAACCAAATTGGATTGGTATTGTATCCATTGCCCCATTGATCTTGCTAGGGTGTTTTAAGATTTCGATTGCTTCTCTATGTTTTCTTGGAAAAATATTGTATGTTTTTACGATGACGGTTGTTTTGTTAAATAAAATGCTAATTCCTATTTCGATATGATGCTCAGCTAGGGCTGATTGCGTAAAATGTTTTAGCCTGACTTTACTCTCATGTTCCTTTGCATGCTGGCTCACCGCTCTCCCGGTTTCTCCAATATAGACTTTGCCATGAGAGAATGGGATTTTATATACTCCCGGATCAGTAAGAGGTGTATTTTTATGTTTAGGGTTGTCTAGAATTTGTCCTATTTTCGCAGGTGGTTTAAATATGGTTTGGATGTTGTGTTTTTTAAAAATGCTTCCTATTTGTTATGTGATACCTTTGATGTAGTGTAGGATGGTGATCGTTTTCCTCTCTCTTTCTTAAGTAGGTTGTTCGGACTTGTTTTTTTGAGTGTATTTTCTTATTGCTTTATTAATTTCTTTGTTGGTGTAATTGTTCTGTATTGGGATTTGTTTAACGTTTTGTTATTCCTTTTTGAAGTTATCTTTATCTCTAAAATAGAGACAGCTTTGTCGTACGTCCAAGAAAAGCAATTTTCCGTTTTGTTCAATTTCAATAGTAAACTGGATATTAGGATGTAATCGCTTAATAAAAGCGGAAAACTTGTGCGTTTATCTAGTCCATGTCTCCAGATAACAAAAGAGTCGTCAACTTAACGGCACAAAAATTCCGGTTTAGGCTTGGATTGGTTGAAGATTTAGTTTCTCGATGTCCTATACAGATTTTGGCTATTATAGGTTAGATTGTAGATCCCATTGCTGTTCCTGACGTTTGTTCGTATAGTTGGTTATTGAAAAAAGTAGTCAGTATTATTGAGACAGTGTTCTCTCAAAGGTATGAGATCGGAGGGGAAGTTTGCAAAAGATTTAATAATATCGATTGTATAAGAGTTTGGTACTTTCGTAAAGCGAGATACCATGTTGAAACTTACTAGGATGTCTTAGGGTTGAATGTAAATCTGTTGTATCTTTTTGATAAAGTCAAAAGAGTTTTAGACGTGTGTGACAGTTTCCTGTCAAAGGATTCAGTTCTTTGTCAAGGAAGCGTGATAGGTTGGAAGTTGGTGAGTTTATTGCGCTAATGATCGGTCTGCGTGGAATGTTGTTCTTGTGGATTTTCGGGAGTCCGTAAAGTTTTGGAGAAATGGGATTAGTAGGTGTTAATTTAAATACTATTTTTCTGTGAAGTTTAAAGTCTTTTAGAAGAGTTTGGTTTTGATGACTATTGTTTTTGTAGGGTCTTTTTGAGTTTTTTAAATGTATCATCAGGTAGAAGGTTCATGATTTTTTTTATATTTGTCTTTATTCATTATTACTGTTGTGTTGCCTTTAAACGGCTAATATTATGATGTCTTTATTCCAAATTAGTTCTTCAATTGCTGTTTTTTCCTGTTTTGTTAAGTTTGAAGGGAAAATTTGCGCTTGGCGTAAGATATTGGCCGTCCGACGCCGTATGTCATTCACTTTTTCGCGTAAAAGGTTATGTATCGTGGATTCCAAATTAATGGTGATTTCTTCTTTTGGGATTTTGGAGGACGCTACTGCAAAATTATATCCTTTAGACAGGGCTGAAAGCATTTCATTATTGAGAGGATGGTGAGAGATGTTTTTTACTGTGTTAGTTAATGGTGTGTGTTTTACTGAAGGTAATTTGTCAAATTAAATTTTTTGTTTTTGAGTAGAAAGATCTTAAATCCGTTGAGACTAGTCAAACGATATGCGGTTCAATGTAGATCAAATGTCAAATCTGAGGGTGTTTGATAAGAAAAGATTAGGTTTTGATAATATTAAGAGTCAGTATGCAAAGCAAATTTGGTTTGTTGTATTTTTTCTTTCAAGATAAGAAAACTTGTTTTATGTATAATTGATTTGGATTAAGATGTTCCTAAATGTTTTTTCAGTTGTAAGAATCTTGTGACGATGTTGTTTTCCCTGCATCGTTTCAAAAAAGCTAAAGATGTTAGTAACTTAGCTTAAAAAAGACGTAAACTTACTAAAAGTGTGAGTTTCAGTAAGAAAACTCTTCGTGTAGAGTTCTTTAATAATAGATTTAATGCTTTCACGATGATTCATTATCATAAAAGGAGGAGTCTCGGGTTCCACTCGTGTGCAAAACTACGAATCTTGCCGACGTTTCGTGAAAATTGCAGTTAACTTTTTCAGCGTTTCAGGGTTAGCCCTGAAGAAGTGAACTGCATTGTTCACGAATCATCGTCAAAGCATTAAATCTGTTATTAAAAAATACAATAATTAAATTTTCAGTTAAGAAATTTATTTTTACCCAAGAAATAAAACGAATTGTCAACCAAAAAGACGAATCTTCAAGCAAGAAATCAAATTTTCTAAAAAAATACATCAATTCTCAAACAAGCATTTGAATTTTTAAGTAAGAAGATTAATTTTCTATCAAAAAATACGAACTTCAACCAAAAACAAAATACATTTTGAAATCAATAGTTGAATTTCCAGCAACATAGTTTACTTTCAACTAAAAACATTAATTTTCAACCCAAAATCATGAATTTTCAACGAGGAAGATTATTTTTGACGAAAAAAGACGAATTCCCAACAAAATGCATGCGTGTTCTACTAAAAAAGATTACGTTTTAACCACAAATGAAAAAGTTAAATTTTCAGTAAAAAAAATTATATAAAAAAACAATATTTTTTAAGAAAATATTTAAGAACTACTTGGATTACCCATGTAAATTATTTCACATTGCCTGGATTTCTCTAGATTACAAGTTAATTACTTGAATTACTTAAATTACTTCGAATTACGCAGAGTATAAGCGAATTACTCTGGATTAGAGGTGGATTACTCTGAATTACAAGTCCATTACTCTGGATTATTCCGAATTGTAAGTGGATTACAATGGATTAGAATTGGACTACTCATATTAGAACTGGGTTCCAAGTGAAGTACTGCTGAGTACAAGTGGACCATTCCGATTTACTTGATTTGCTTCATGGTACACTGGATAGGGAATTTACTAAACTGTATAATTTTTAGGCTTCAAGAAATTGAGGTAGATACGCATAGAAAATCCTGAGCTAAAGTAAACTCACAACGCGGTGAAAAATATTTCAGTTAAAAAACTGAAAAAACTAGAGCTTCAATTTTGTTATAACTAATTTTTTTATATGGTAAATTCATTTTTAATTTCAGCTATTCTCGCTGTCATAATCCATGTGAAAACTGAAAAAAACTGAAATACTTTAATGTTCATATTGTTTAAAATGAACCTATTGTGGCTTAATTTGGTTTCGTTCAGTTGCAACGTATTTTTTTTTTTGAAAATAAAAGTTTTTTTTTGTGTGTGTGATTTACAGGTAAAGGCTATATTAATGTTTTATTTTCAGTAAAATTCTGAGGAGGACTACTTTTAAGATTTTCGTGATAAAATGTAATCATTGACCTTATTTAAGATAAAACAGAAAACAAGCCAAGCGTGGAATAAGATTTTGTTTTTAATGTGTTGATTTAGTTACAATGGAGTATAAAGTCGAACTTCCGATATCAGCAAACGACTTCTAAGATTTTTAATTATATGTACAAAAATAAGTGGAGCAGAATATAGAAACTTGCTCTTTGGTTACGTCTATCTTTCTTTCAGATGAGGAATCTAAGAATAGTTACTAATGCAATAAAAAATAACGTTATAATGGTATTATTATGCTTTCAGTTACAGTTGTCATTTTTGTGAAATATAGGCAATTTCGTTCTCTACATGCGAAGCATTATATTCTAATGGAAATGCCCAAGTTAGTGCATGTCAGACTATATTGCACATATGCTATGCACGTAGTCCCCATTTCAGAAGTTCTCGATTGCATATCAAAACAAAAAATTACACACATTCATTCTCTCTACTTCGAAATTAATTCAAAAGAATGTCAAAAATTGTCAAAAAAGAATTTGGTAGATTCTAAGGCAATTTTTTTATTATGCATAAATTTTTGCGGATTTTGAACAAATAATTGGAAGCTTTTTAAGAATTTAGAAAGTTTTAACAAAATAAAATAAATGTTCTTGATGATCCTAAAAAAAATGTCAATGATTTTTATTTTTTAAAATGTATTTTAAGAGAATACTCAAAGAGCAATTTCTTTCAATTTTTATGAATAAAACAAAAATCGTTTTAATAAATATTAAACATTTTGTTTAAAACATCCAAAAAAATTTTAAATTTAAAAATAAGATTTGAAAAACTTTATAAAAAATTTATATTTTTGAATCTTTTGAAATAAAATTTTGTAACATTTCTGAGAAAGTTTTTAATAATTTTTTTTGTTAAAAAAATTAATTTGAAGAGAATATTTAAGAAGATATCAAAAGATTTTAATAATTCTTGAAAAAGAATCTGGAAGATTCTAAGGCAATTTTTTTTATCATTCTTAACATTTTTAAAATTTTTAAAATAATATTAATGATCACTATTTTGGAAAATTTATTTTAAGGGCATATTTGAAAAGATTTTAAAACTCTTAAAAGATTTCCAAAATTTCTGAAAAAGATTTTCTAAGATATGAAGGATTTTTTTTTAATTTTGCAGCATTTTTTAAAAATGTAAGGAAAATGCGAATGATTTTAAAGATGTTTAGAAGTTTAGAAAAAAATTTTGAAAAAAAATTTCAATTTAAAAAGATTTGAAAAGATTGAGACAAAATGTGGATTTTTGAACATTTCAAAATAAAATTTAAAAATTTTTAAAAAGAATTTTGAAAGGTTTCAAGGTAATAAAGAAACTTTCTTAAGATTCCTGGTAAAATTTGAAATAATTTTTCATTTTGAATCATTAATTTTTAAAGAAGTCCATGAATAACGCAACATGTTTTTGGACGATTTTTGGACCCTCACTCTCCCCTCTCTACTCTACCGTAACAATTGTAATATTTATATAAAATAATAAATAACTTTCAGTAATATGATTTTTTCACTATAAATACAACATTTTCTATTTGCGCAAAAATTATTGCTGATTATTTATGTGTACAGTGTTCGATGAGAAATAATAATTTAAAAAAACATATTTTCGAAAAAATAATGTTTTATTAAGCTAGACTTTTTTAAAATAACAACAAAAATATTACATTTTTTGGATTTCTTCATGTAACGCTTATTTCAAATTTAAGAAAAAAATTTAAAATATCAATCGCGCACTACGCGTGCATGTAGTTTTTCGATTCGAGGGTAAAAATAATTTTCATTTCTGAACAAAAATTTTGAATAACTATTTATATGTTAAAATTGATGAACACTTAAATTCGAGCTTAAATCAGGAAAGATCACCCTACAGTAGATAATCATTAATTTTAAATACTAATGTATTAAAATAATTCATTTAATGTAATTACCAGTTAAGACACGATACATGTTAATGTATTAAAATTATAATTAATTATTTTACTTAAATTTGTGCTTATAATTAAATATTATCTACTGTAGGGTGGTCTCTTCTATATTTTAGAAAAGTATTATCAATTCGCTTTAAATTTTATATAAATATAATACTCATAATTTTATTATTCGGGATTTTTAGTCCTGCCACTCTTAGAAACCTTTTTAAATGTTTTGAAATATTTCTAAAATTCCTTTAAAAATTAATTTTTCAAAATAAAGAATCATCAAAAATTTTCCCAGAAATCTTTACTAAATTTTTTTATCATCTAGAAATCTTTCAAAAAAGAAAATCCTAAAAAAAGCTTCAAAATTTTATTTTAAAATCTTTAAAAATCCACATTTGCTTTTTCAATTTTTTGAAACCTTTTTAAATTTGAAAATATTTTCTAAAAATTTTTTTCTGAATTTTTGAACATATTTCAAATAATAGGCATTTTTCTTGACAGTTTTAAAAAATTCTGCAAAATTAAAAAAATTGCCTTAAAATCTTGGAAATTCTTATTCAGAAATTTTTCAAATCGTTTCAAATGTTTTGAAATCTTTTCATATATTCTTTTCAAATAAATTTTTAAAAATAAAAAATATTTTTAATTTTCTTCGGAATTTTTAGAAAATTTTTTTTATCCTCTTGAAAGTTTCAAAATTCTTAACAAACTTCAACTTTTGTTTGTTCGAAATATGCAAAAATCTATGCATAATAGAAAAATGGCCTCAGAATCTTCCAGATTCTTTTTTGACAATTTTAGAAATCTTTTGAAATGTTTTGAAATATTGAAAAATATTCTCTTCAAAATGATTTTTCAAAATAAAAAATTATTAAAAATTTTTCCGGCAATTTTACAGCTTTTTATCATTTCAAGACTTTTAAAAATCCTTTAAAAAATTAAAAATTTTATTAAAAAAATATGCATTTTTAAAAAGTTGTTGAAACCTTTTCAAATCTTAAATTAGTTTCTTAGCGCATTAAAAATGTCTAAATATTTTTTTAAATGATTCCAATTTTTTTAAATCCTGAAAATTTAAACGGATTGATCTAAAATCATCCAGATTCCTGTTCGACAAGTTTGGAAATCTTTTGAAAATTTTTTAAACCTTTTTAAATATTCTTTTAAAATTAATGGCTCAATTTTGAAAATCATTAAACATTTTCCGAGAAATCTTCAATTTTGTTGTTATTTTAAAACTTTTCAAGATTCTAAATTTTCGTTCGGATTCGACAAAATTCTACAATTTTTTCATCTTTTTTCTAATCTTTATCATTTAAAATTATATCTGAATTTTTTTCAACCTCTAAGTATTTTTTAAAATAATTTAATATTTTCTAATTTATTTTTAATTCATGCAAAATTACAAAATTTGCTCTAAAATCTTCCAGATTCTTTTTTGAAATTTTTAGAAATCTTTTTCCATTTTCTCTTTAAATTAATTTTTCATTATAAAAGATCATTCAAAATTTTTATAGGAACCCCAAGAAATTTTTCTTTGTTCTTATGAATACACGAATTTTTTCTTAAATTTTGTAATCATGCAAAATTGAAAAATTTTGCTCATACATTTCCTACATTCTGTTTCACAATTTTAGGAAATCATTCTAAATGGTTTGAAATCTTTTTCGCTTTTCTTTAAAAATTAATTTTTCAAAATAAAAAATCATTTGAAATTTTTCTAGGAATGTTAAGAAAAAATGTTTATTCTCTTGAAAAATTTCAAAAATTCCTAAAATGGTTTTTTATTTCAAAATCTTCATTTTGTGTTCTTTGACTATTTTGAATTGGTCTGAGAACTGAGTTGAAAATATTTCTTACGTAAAAAAAAATAGTGGTGTTTCGATCCATTCAAACAGGATTAATATAATGAGGAATGTTTTTAAAAAATACAAATTTTTGAACGCAATCTTGGTATTCAAAAAAATTAACTTGATACAAAATTATTTTTTTTATAAAATATGATTTTATATTATTATTTGTTATCGAAAACTCTACATGTAAAATAAAAAAATAAACAGTGATATTTGGGTGATTCTTCCGAAACTATAATTTTTCCTGTAATTGATTTTTTCTTTAATAGGTCTTGAAATTTCCCGCATTTTTGCCCAGATTAGGTTAGTCTAAAATAAGCACAAAAAATATTAAAAATACTGTTTTAGTATTATAGTAACTATTTTTTCTGTATTTGACTCCAAAATTTCCACATTTGGAAGTTAGACATATAAATCGATGCACCTGTCCATTCATCGCAGGTTATTCAACAATTTCTGGTGAAATACAGCCTTACACAATTTCGGCTACCACCATAAACTTTTGACCCGGCTCTCTGTGATTTCTGGCTGTTTTCCAAAATAAAGTATCCTCTAAAAGGAAAACGATTTGAAGACGCAGAGAAAATAAAAAAGAATGCGGCGAAGCAGCTGTTAGCTATTTCAAAAGGTGATTTTAAGGATTGCTTACGAAAGTAGGAGGATGGCTGGAAGAAGTTTGTGGTTCAACGCAGGTTATTCAGTAATTTCTGGTGAAACACGGCCACGACAATTTCGACACTCCCATACAGCCCTGGCCTGGCTCCCTGTGGTATCTGGCTGTTACCCAAATTAAAGTATCCTCTAAAAGGTAAATGATTTCAAGAAACTGAGGAAATGAAGCAGAATGCGGCAAAGCAGCTGTTAGCTATTTCGAAAGGTAACTTTAAGGATTGCTAAAATTATTTTCAAAAATTTCCCGTTTCATGTCAAAAATAGCCTGTATCAAGATAAAATTATAATTCTTTACGAAATTTTCTGTTCCAAGTCAGAAATATATTTATTTACAAAATTGTCTATTATAATTCAGAAACATAGTTATTTCCTTTTTCTAAACTTTAGAAGGTAGAAGTTTAAAATTGTGACAAATTCTAAGATGGCACAGTTTTTTTTTTAAATTTCATTCTTCTAAATCAGATTTAAAATCCTTTTCCAAAATTCCCGTTTCATGTCAAAAATTCCCTAAACTTATTTGAATTATAATTTCTTACGGAAAGTTCCTATCCTAAAGTAAAAATCATAATTCCTTAACAAAATTTTCTGTTCTAAAGGAAACATTAAATGAAAATTATAATTCTTCAGGAAAATTCTCTACTCAAAAGTCCAAATTATAGTTCTTTACGGGAATCCCCTGTCAAAATTGTCAAAATCATATTACTTTACTGAAATTGCCTGTCCCAAATTCAAACTCATAATTCTCTAATAAAATTCACTGTCACAAAGTAAGAATTATAAATCTTTAGGTAAATCCTCTGCCCTAATCTAAAAATTATATTTCATTATTGAAATTCAATATTGCAACTTAGAAATACAATTCTTTTAGAAAATTCCCTGTTCTAAATCAGGATAGTTGTAGTTTTTGAAGTGATTTTTTGTAAATTTCTTTTATTTATTCCCTATCCCAACTCAGAGTTATAAATCTTTAAGACAATGTCTTGTCTCAATTCAAAATGATAATTCTTTACTCAAATCCCTTATCCCAACAAATGATAATTCTTTTAGAAAATTCACTGTTCCATGTCAAAATTGTAATTCTTTTGGAAAATTCCTTGTTTTAAGTGAGAATTATAATTATTTTTTACGAATTCCCTGTTCCATTTCAGAATTAGAGAAATAAAATATATAAAACTACTGTTAATTTGCATATTAGTACATTCTAGAAAAAACTTTGGTCAGGTAGACACCCTGCGAATAACAGAGAATTTTGTATTTTTTCTGGATTAAAGATTCATGCAAGAAAAAAGCCCAATAAAAATTACCTAAATTTTATGATTTTTTAATTTAAAGGGAAATAGAACAGTTTTTCTGGAAATAAATCAGCTGTCACTTAAATGATCTTCTGTTCTTCCTTATGGAGAGCGGAATTCGATGATTATATTAATTGCAATTGTACATACAATTACTTCTTTTATTGCTGTTATATCTTAAAAACGCTTTTTTATTTCCTTCCTTCTTTCTAAAAATTTTGCATAGTTCTTTTTTGCGACGGCGTTACACGATAGCATTGAATTGCACAATCAGTACTTTGTGGCAATGGGCCAGACGGATGTCTGAAATTATGTGGGTACGATGAACACAATATCTACGTGGACTTGAAATAGTACATTAAGCGACCCACTTCCAAGATTTTTTAAGCCGGTGTTAACGGTATGTGTTTTTAAATACATATGACTATTAAAAACGGTTTGCAATATATTAAATAGAAAAAATTCTAAAAATAAAAATAATTTGCCCATAAATCTCATAATTAATTTAAAAACAGAATAGAGGTGTGCAGTCGTTAATTCAAATTTTTAATACGAATTCAGACACGCTTGAAACAGTGGATTGTTCCAGAAATGAAACTGTACATCATACTGATTTCATTTACTTAGATTATTATAATTTTTAAAATTAAAATCACTCCCTTTTCGACAGAAGAACGGATCCAAAAAAAAGAGCAATTTTGATTTGAAATCTTTAAATAATCTAAGAAAATCAAGCCGGTTTTAAGTAGTTAGACCTTTTTCTATTCCAAAAAAATCCAATGTTGCAAGCGTTTCACATTTGAATGGAAAATTCAAACAAACCACTGCACGTCTCAAAAACAGAACCTTTCTAGATGTACAACAAGTTAGCACAGCTATCTTAAATTTTCCAAAAAAATTAAAGTCTTGCTGCGAACAATTTTTTGAAAAAATTAAAATTTGAACCAGAATTAAAGATTTTATTCTGTAAGACATTTTTGAAAAAAAAACATTTTTCCAAAAAAACTTGGCACTCGAATTCTTCTCTATTTTTCCGCAAAATATTTGTTAAATACATCAAAAAATTTGAGACAAAATTCAGAAAAAAAACTTATTTTGGGCCGCCACACCCAAAATTAACAAAAAAAATCAATGTTCGAAAATCTAAAAGTCGTTCTGAGTTGTTTTAGGCGATCACAATAAATATTTTCCAATAAACCATTCAGTCAGATAAAACTTGACTGTTTTTAACTTGGAATTACTTTTTTACCCAAAATTATCATGAAGTAAAAATTTCACGTTAGAGGTCCGGGGTTCGATCCCTGCGCTGTTACCTCCGGAAATTTTTCTATGTACCTTTACCGAGGTTATGGTTGTTCGGAACCCACCTTGAGCTGTAAGTCCCCCCCATCATGCACTTGGCTGCATCCCAGTCCGTGGATGATTGGGTAAAAACCAGGCTTTGCCCAATATGTCAAATTAGGCACACTGTTCTTATCAGATCACTTGATTGCATTACAAAAATGCGTCCTTGACTGATAATATATACCAAGACAGCCCCGTGCAGACTGTTAAAACAATAAAATAAAAATCCAGCTCTAACCAAAAATGCCACAGACACATTGGGCTGTGAGCATC